>BGPR01000024.1:2014010-2093941 GCA_013235015.1 Araneus ventricosus
GTCTTCAACAATTTGTAGACGGTCCCCATAAATGTCCTTGTAAAATGTGAGATCAGGAGTGGCGTTAGAATTTGCCCGACGGGGTGGGCACGACCTGATGTACGGGGGACGAGTGCAATGAAATTGGTCTCAAATTTTCGCCAGGTCTTTATTTATCACCTGGTTGAATACCCAGTACGAAAAATTTCTTCGACGGTGTACAAAAATTTTCCTCGACGGGGGGCATAGCATTCCCAACAGGGGGGGGGGACGGTCCCCCTTCTGGTGCCATCCCTGTGTACAGTGGCGGATTTTAACGATATGAGGCCCCAGGCGCAAAATGATTTTGAGGTCCCCTCCCAAGAAAACTTTATTGATGATAAAAATGTAATGTAAAATAACTTATTTATATTTTCAATTTTTGGTCTTCGTCATCCAATTTGAATAATATATATAATTTAATATTTTTAATTTATATAATTTAATATTTTTAATTTATATAATTTAATATTTTTAATAATTTATATAATTAATATTTAATAATTTATATAATTAATATTTAATAATTTAATTAATATTTAATATTTTTCTATTATTTTTTGCTTCTTTTATATATAAATGATTTTAAATAGATAAATAAATCTTTTTTTATTCAAAACAGAGATTTTTTGGTTTGAAATTTAAAATAATTAAGTGACAGTGATATCTTTCGGTCTTTGATTCTATCTAGTGGGTAGGACATCGCAGTATCCAAGTGTTCAAATTTGATATTTAACAGGAACCAAGTTTCAAAATTGTTTTTAATAAATATAGTTTTTGTTTTTCTTCACTTAAATTTAAATTCACTCAAATTATTCATTTATAAAATGGTAAATGAGCTCATAAATCATCAATTTATCTTTATGAAATATAATGAATTTTGCCATAAACTGAGAACCATTTTAGAGCCATTTAATTTTGGAGCTGAAATAAGCACTGTCTACTCTTTTGTCCCAAAGGATAGAACGGTATATTCTAATAACAATGCAGGCAAAAAAGAGGGAAACTATAGAATTACTCTCCCGAAAAATTTTAAAAACAGTATTTTAATGTAAATTTAGATAATAATTCAACAAAATATTATATAGTTTTTTAAGCTTCTACAAAGTAAATCATTAATTTTTTTTATTATTGTTCCTTTCTTTTAAACTGTTCTGTTCTTTAAAAAAATGAGAATGGGAATTCTAAAGCAAAGCAATGTGTTTTAAATATAATATAACTAATCAAAAGTATACCATGAAAAATTTGTTTACTAATTCAGTTTATTCACACTTTTTCTGATATTAAAAATATAATTAAATAAACATTCTTCAATGGTTAGAAAACAAATTACAGTGCTAAAGAGTAACAACAAATGAAATTAAACTTTAGAATGAGATACAAAAATAAATATTATGTCAGATATATTAGTAGCAGCAATGAAATGCTACTTTTGAAATTCGGAGTAAAATTTTATGAACACATAAACAGGTGTGGAAAGACATAAAATTACTAAAAAGTCACTTTTCTTGCTTTTAATTTTGAGAATTTGTCTATAATTTTTTCATAATAGAATTCCTGTACTACATTATTTCCAATAAATAAAAGCGATAGTTCATTTAAATGCGGTTGGCTCATACTATTCCGCAAATAGTTCTTGACGCGTTTCAGAACTGAAAACGATCTCTCTCCGCTTGCAATACAAATTGGTAGAGTGAGAAAAAATTTTAAAATTGTTTTCACGTTGGGAAATGTTCATTGTAGACCATCTTTAATCAATTTGTACATATCCATTGAGTTTGTTACTTTTTCATTTTTTTGTGTATTTAATAAAATGTTTCACTTCGTCCTTGAAATAATGTGCTTCGATATCATCAGCATATTTTGTGGTTAAGTTTGTTACGCAAGTTTCAAATGCCTTTTCTTCTAATTTGCCGTCCAAAAAAAATTGAAAGCCATTTAGAATATTGCTATAGGTAGTGCTTCTTTGCGTAAAGCAGAAGAGCATTCCTGTTGTCTTTTATTTTGAATCCACTCAGGTTGAGTGACGTCTTGAGAAAGTTCGTCTGGTGGATTCTTTAATCCGTTACTTTGTTCAATCTTTATTTCTTAATAATTTTTATTTTGTTTCTTGATGATTTATTATATTTATAATAAAAAATAATATAATATAAATTAACGTATTTAGTATAATAATGAATCATAAAATAATTATGAATTAAAATCATCACTTTATAATTGCAACGTCGTGTAATGCTGATGACATATCGTGGCAATCCCGAAACGAGTTTTAGTGATAATAAACATACACTGAATAAAAATTATTTAGTTTTTAAATAAATGGCAGCATTCACATTGAAATTTAATATATTTTTGCATTTTGATCGCTGCGAATCAGATAAATCTTTTAATGTTTTATGACAGAATTATTTTAATGTTCTCATTATTGTAGTTACTTTTCAACCAACGCGGCATACGAGTGGTTAACATCTACAAAAGTATCTGGAATTGCATACAAATTATATTTTTATTCTTTCAATTTTTAAGTTATAAATAGAAATGTAGGTATTCGCCTGCTTTTGTGTTGATATTGCTTTCATATTTGGTAGTCGAACATGGATCTTTTGATCACTTCAATTTCAAAACACTATAAGGTCTCTCTGAGAAAGAAAGAAGAAATTTTCATTTTTTTACAATATGCGTTCCTACTTTCTTCTAACTTAAAACAGAGAAGCACAACTTTTCTCTCCAATTATTTTCCACGAAAGAAAGACCAATAAGACTGAGGCCCCTCAACTAAAACATCGTAAACATGACTATATAACCCCCCCAAAAAAACGCTTAAAGAAAAGCATGAGTGTCGCCTTTTCAATGATGCCAATTGGTTTCTTCAAGGGGCAAAATTTCTTTCCCCCTTCCTCTTTAGTAACAGTTCCAGACAAGAAAACCGTTTCTTTTAAAGATGGGCGAATTGTTGCCTTGTTTGTCCGATTTATGACAATAAAATGAAACTACAGAAACTTACCAAGAACTGCACCCTTTTCACACAAAGGGATGCCGTACCTTCAGTCTTTCCGGTCGCCTCCGATACCAATAAAGAAATGTAAACGAGTCCTTGCGTCTGGACTTTGCACAGAAGAGGTGTCCTGTTCCAATAGTCAGAGGGTTGCTCTAGGGTTTCTAGATCAGTTACAACGTTTTGGAGAAACATCGGTAAATGCGGGTGGTCGAATTTCGACGGCAATAAATCTCCAAGGCTTATTTCCTCCCAATGCTTCTTTCCAGGGTCAGGTTTCTCTAACCCTGGCTTCGTTCCACTGTTTTCACTCCTTCATTTTTTTTAAAGAGAAGAGGGAGAATCTTTTCTGTGAATCGAATTAAGGCTTCAGTATCGTAAATTCGATACCGGCTTAGCGCTGCGATGTATGTTGCATAGATTTTGAGGCCCCTCTAGATTCTCGAAGCACGAGGCGGCCGCCTCTAACGCCTGTGCGGAAAACCGCCACAGGCTGTGTAGAGGTACAAGCATACATTCTGTCTGTCAATGACTCTTTCTTTGCGGAAGGAAAAAAGAAAAAAACAGCCAATATTTCATGTTAATAATCATGACCATAAGTGGATCAATCCACAGTTTTCACTGAAGGGACCTAGGCGACATACTGAAACGGAAAGCATGTTTTCTTTCAAAATCAGATTGGTTCAAATGCTATTTAATTTAATTAATTAGCTGCTAATTCAGCTACTTACACGTGGTAGAAGCACTTGTCAAATGGTTTACTTTGATCCTTAATAAAATATTTTAATAATATAACTAAAATTGCGGTTTAGTCCACGCTGGTTTTCAACTTTTCATATCTGATACAAAAAATATATTCGATTCCTGCTTTGTTTTATGTATCTGCTATATAAATACTAGATTTTTTATTTATCTGACAAGATTTCTGTGATAGAAAATAAACCTTAAAATACCACTTTATATATTTCATAACGGATCTCTGCAAAATTATTTTTCGAACTTTTCCAAAAAATGATTTAAAACAAGCGAGAGTGTGAAATGATTATAACACAAATTATAAATTAATATCATAGAATATTCAGATAAGCAAGCTTGCTTCAAATATTACAATAACATTTAATGTTGATGTTTCCTCTTTACCATATTATCGACATCACTTAATATTCAACATGTGGCTAAAATCAGATACTTTTTCCATGATTAATTATTCTTTACAAGTCATTAATTAATACTGACAACTCTCGAAGACGTAATCTAAAACATATATTTTTATTCATTCAGAACTGAAATCCCTCAATACTTTATTAACTTTTTATATTTTTAATTACTAAAGTAATTAAAAATATAACCAAGTAAGCGTAATTAAAGGAGTAAATTTTCTTTTACAGTTTGGATAACATAGTTGTTGAAGCTCCTTTTTTTCACGGATTTGCAGTCAAAAGAGAGCAAGTATGAAGAAGGTTCTATGTCCATTATCAAGATAACAAGGCAAATAAGAAATAATATGTCAAAGAGAATTTAGTGTTTCAATTAATTTAGGAAGTTATCCGAACTTTTGAACATTAAGAGACACTTAGAAAGTCTTTAATTTGATACTGAATGGTAATGGACCTTATGCACCGTTTGGGTTCGAGAGTATAGAAAAACAGCTGTGGAGGAATAAACAAAACGATCGGCCTATAAGCGACTCAGAAATAAAAGCAGTTCTGAGTCAGCTGTTTAAGACTGACCAATGGCTGCCTCCGGCAGGTCACGTGTCGGAGGATGTGACGTCACATGCATAAGGTCCATTACAAAAGCTATTCAGTTTTGAATTTAAATCAATGATATTTAAAAAAAATGACTTCTGATCAAATTAGTAATTTTTTACTAAGCCAAGATTATGTATAATTTCTGCGTAATATTAAGATGATTAACTTTTTCCAAATGTAAATTTAAGTATTGCTATTTTAGAGATAAGAATTAAAAGAGACTTTTCTTGAATTCTTATCGCACTTTCCGATGAAGCATTCAAAATTTTGATTGATTGATTAAAGGTTTTTTTTCACGGGATTTAAACCTACAAAGGCTATTATACCCTATTCAATCCAAAATTCTTTTCAATCCTTAATAAAAAAAGAAACGAAAATTTCCATCAAAAGATGGGCTAAATTATTGCCGATCCGATTCGGCCAAGAGAAAAAAAAATGGCGCTCTCCTAGAAAGACCTCCATATTCTTTCAAGCCTTCAAAAGTACCTTATAAGAAATCATTGTTTAAAACTCCATAAATGGACAAAATGATGCCAGTTGCCTTAAGCTGTTCAATGCCATTTCTTGTATTCGCATTTCTTTTTTTAAAAAAAGATTCAAATTAATTTAATTGAGAATCCACGCAATATTATTAGAGTTATAATAAGATTAATTTAATTGAAAGTCATTTTATTTACATCTTAATTTTCTAATATCATTTGCTAACAGTGGCGTCGACTGGATGGCAAAAGTGGGGGGGGGGGGCAAAAAATTTAGAGGCACCCGGCAGTATAGGGGGTTGACATCAAAATTTTAAAATTTAGTTGCAAAATTAGTGGGCTCTCTTGAACACTATTGAATTTCCTTTTTAATTTCCAGTTTAAGGCAGCTAAAATGAAATATAAATTTAAATTTTCCCGCTAAGAATGGGGGAGTGAATGCCACCCCTGGGTCCGCCGAGTCGCCGCCACTGTTTGCTATTAATAATTTCATCTACTTGCATAAATTAATTACTCAACTTTTTATTCTAATAAATAAGCCATTTATGCTTAAAACCTATATATATTAAACGCTTATGTGGACGAAAAATCAGACCGAATTTGTTAATCGCCGTTTGGCAAAAGCTCGCAAGTTTGGATTGTTTACGTTTGAATCGGAGGAAAAAACTTTTTTTTTTGAGTTAGATAGTTTGAACTAAATGAGTTTGAGTCGTAGTTTGGATTAGAGAAATGAATGAATGTGTTTTTAATACTGAATGTCCTTTTTAGCTCAAAGTTTCTGCAAAATGAGTTTTTTCATCTCACATTTTCCGAGTTTTAAAAAACATAAATAGCTACCCAAAGAAAAATGTTGTTCCTTTCTTAATTAAATAATAATTCGAATGAGTTAGTATACATGAGTGGAAGCTTTCTGAGCAACATTTTGTTTTAAAAAATGCACAGTTAAGATTTTGGTGGTAAAAACGATGTTTGAAATTTTTGAAAAAGGCTATCTAATCAATTTTAAAATGCTAAAGGTAAATACAGTCGGACCTATATTTAACGAAGTCGCTAAATCCCGAGAAAAAGTTCGTTATATGGAAAATTCGTTAAATAGAGATTCACCTTTTAAAATACTTTAAACTACACAAAACAGATTTTAAATTCATAAACACTAAACATTATCATTAAAAAAAGTAATTAATCACTCCTTTATTTTGTAAATTAATATCTATTTGTTTTCCATCAAAAAAGAAATCTGCAAGGAAAACCAGAATAAAACAAAATATTGTCCGGGAATACACAGTATTTTCAATTTACAAAAAATAATTTTATATTAAAATTAATGAATTTTAATGACATTATCGCATTTATTTCAACAAGTAATTTTAAGCATACATTACCACATGCGTCCTTAGATTTAATTACTGATAAAGTTCGAGGACACGGGACAGCTCCATTGAGGGTGAAAGGGGGATATTGAAAGTTTTTCTAATGAAGTGGACAGTGGGTGGGGTGGGGGTGGGGGGTAAAGGTTGCACCTCCTGGATGAAATGAAAAGAATGACTGCGATGTCACTACTCTCAATGAGTTAGGAGACTGGTAAACCCAGTTCAAGTTCATTGATCAGCACAAAATGTGTTAAAAGAAAGAATAAGTTTGAAATGTTCAAAAATATTTTGAGAAATAGGGAGAAAAAAAATATTTGGTCACAAGAAAAAGTTCGTTAAATAGAGAATGCACTTCGCTATTTGGAGGTTATTTTACGAAGAAATTCGCAAAATGTTCTTGGTTCCAAGGAAAAGTTCGCAAAATAGAGAAATTCGCAAAATAGAGGTTCGTTAAATAGAGGTCCGACTGTAATTATTATTGTTTCAATTTTGAATAATTAATATGAACATCTTTTGAATCCACTTTTCTCCCTTATATGTCCTTTTTACTTTCTTTTATACGAAGTATGTAAAGAGAAAGTATTGTAATCGTCAAAAAATTCGAACTCGAGATTTTGACGAATCTCCTCGTTTTAGACCTCCCTGAGTCCGAAAAACACAATTTTGGAATTATGTGTGTCTGTTTGTGTGTCTGTATGTCTGTCTGTGAACACGATAACTCGAACACTAGAAGAGCTACGGGGATGAAATTTGGTATGTGATCTTTACACATAATTTGTAGGTTTCTATCAAATTTTGGATAAAATCCATCTATCGGAAGTCTGCCTGTCTGTCTGTCCGCGGTCATGCGAACACCATAACTCAAAAACTTAAATAGATAGATGGATAAAATTTGGTACACAGTTTTATCATCATGAATGAAGGTCCGTATAAAATTTTAGGCCAAATCCGACAAAGGGTTGACTGTCTGTAGGTCTGTATAATCGCATACTTGTTTTACTTGCGTACTGGAAGCAATCTCTGCGCATGCGCAAGCTAGTCAGAGAAAGCGAACGAGGTCATTTTCTCCTGTTTTCGCTCGCGCACGCCTCGCATTAGCGAGGCTTGCTAGAGGTGATAGAAAATAAATATTGTTAAGTTTTAATACATACGCATCTCTTTGAATATGATTCTTCACCTAAATATTTCACAATAACTATAATCTGCAATGAAAAACCTTCCGATAGTCATTGCATTCTGGGTTACAGTAGGTTCGAATTTTTTATCCACGCAGGGGGAGGTGAAATTACAAATTTTTGATAAGTATACGAGAAAGTTTAGGGGAGGCCACTCCCGCTGGTTTAGCTAGATGGTTGTGAAACTGTTATATGATTTCTCGACATCTTACATTTATTGAGGTTCAAAACATAAATGGCTAATCAGAGAAAAAGTTATATCTTTCTTGATTAAATAATAAATAGAATGAATGTGTATACAGAGATTTCAGTACCCCCCCCCCCCCCGACTCCGTGAACGAACACACTGTCAGTGAGAATGGGAAGTCCTGTGAATGTGTATACAAATGGGGAAGCTTTTCTGAGCAATATTTCATTGAAAAGAAGGAATACTTAAAATTTTGTTGTTAAAAGCAAGGATTTTGGAAATTTTTTAAAAAGGCTATCTAACAGGAGCTAGAGTTTGCCCGACAGGGAGCATGGCCTACCCGACAGGAGGCGCTACATCTTTATTTGTCAACTAGTTCAGGGGTTCCCAAACTCTCGTGTACCCCTTGATTAGTCTTTTTATTTTCGCGTACCCCTACTGTCATATCCACCTCACTCCCCCAATCATCTGTCTATGCAAAGAAGTTTTTATCAATGATGTTAAGATCTTAGGTAGCATGAGAGTCAAATTACTCGAATTAATAACATTTGCATGACTTATTTTTGATTTTACATTTTATTCCATTTTTACAATAGTGTTAGTTCCACGCCAAAATAAATGAAAGCAGTATTGTATTGATTTCGCATTAACTTATCAGAATAACTATGGATTACACTTGGTAATAATCAACTATTTAAGTGGTATAGTCATTAAATAGCAAGTATTAACTTGAGGAAACAAAACTTAGCAAATTTTTTTAATCCCTTACGTTTTTCTGTTTCCGCCATTACCGACTTTGGTTTCGCGTACCCAGAACTAATCTATCCGCGGACCTTCAGGGCAACTCAAAATTAATGAAATCAAGAAGACAGTTTAAAATAAAACGTGCCGATACAGGATATATTAGCGTAATATGACGTCAGCAATCGATGTCCACCTGGCTGAGCGGCTAAGGCGACAGGTTTAGGAAGCAAGTTGTCGGGGGTACGAATCTGAAGTTCGTCTGCGTACTCTGTTTTTGCTATAGTTTGAAATGAGTTTGACGCAACAAGCTTGCTGCAAGTTCGAAGCGTGGTGACTTCGTTGTTTGCAATAACTTGTTTCAAGCTTGCAACGTGTCAAACTTGCTGCAAGCTTACAGAGCAAGATTGATGCAACTTTGCTGCAAACTAAAATTGCTATCTGGATCGCTAGCATACTGTCACGTATTCTGTACGTTTCGTACATACATAAATAACCCACGCCGACCGACTCACCCAAAGGGTTTAGAGTCAGTAAGGATCGACGGGGAGGAGTCAGACCAGTCATGAAAGAAAAAGTTACAATATTTGGACGGTATGGATTACAGAGCTACGTGCAAATAGAAAAAAATACAAACAGAAACACAGACAAAAACATACACAAACACAAACAAAAACACATACAATACAAAAGCACCAACGGTGCTACGAAACAAAACCAACGTTGTAAAACACAAGAAACAAAAAAGGATAATAATAATAAAATAAACCAGAAACTCAATCAAAGGATTACTTTCATAACAATAATATATATATATATATATATGTATGTATGTAATAAATTAACACTTTCCTAATTTTAAAAAACGCTGCTCGAAATTTAATCCGTAAAATTATTTCTATTTAAGCTCTAACACACAATTAACTGCCACTTTAACTGCCTGAAATCTAGTTTCAACCGGTCCTAACATTCGGGAATTCCCCTTTTTCACGATACTACTTAACCTCGCTGCGATTGGGCAACGCTCTCTTTTTAAAACCATGTAGCCTTCCTACCAGACGCCTGATTTCGGCGTGGCTGTTTTTCGTCGACGGTGACCGCGCGTTGAGTTTATATTTTTAATCATGGCTTTATATCATTTTAAATGACTTAATATTATTCTAAATTCTAACCTAATCAACTGACATTTATGAATCAAATAAATTGGAAACACTTTTATACTTCACTGAAACCATGATATATATATATATATATATATATATATATACCTTGAGTGCAATAAATTAATGTACAGAAGTTAAATACAATTCAGATCACAAACGCTGCAAATCATCACAAATTTTCCTAGAAATTTCAAAAATTGACTTCAACCTGTTTAAAAATAAATGTTTTTACAAAATTTTCTAGTCCAGTGAGTCCGAGCAGCACCTATCGGTAGTATTAAATGTTAGTCCTTGGTATACATACATGAAGTCAAGTAATGGTCAATATCCCCATGCTCAACACACAAACATTGTTAGTTTGCCACAAGTTCACTTCAAGCTTGACGCGTCAAATTTGCCATGACAAGGTAATATCAAGTCAAAATCAAACTTGCTACAAACTTACGTGCTACCTGGGAACTGAAATTTATTAAACTTGAATCCTCGAATAGTTATCATCGAAATGCAATTTTAATTATTTAATTTATTAGTTTACATGTGTATGCAGAATATCCAGGTTCTGTTTAAAGATTAATACATTTCAGTTTGTTTACATGGACCCTTATCATTTAGCTTCTCTTAAGATTGTGCCGAAATTCACCTAGCTGTAATACAGACATCTTTCTGAATATTAACGGTATTGAACTGGAAATTTTATATAAGTTGCTCTATATGTCTGGCTCTGAAGTTATAAAAGAAAAATTGCGCTACCTTTCGCGCATGCGCAGT
This sequence comes from Araneus ventricosus, assembly GCA_013235015.1. Taxonomy (NCBI): domain Eukaryota; kingdom Metazoa; phylum Arthropoda; class Arachnida; order Araneae; family Araneidae; genus Araneus; species Araneus ventricosus. The sequence goes on from BGPR01000024.1 coordinate 2,024,658, forward strand.
AAAAAATTAATTACTACTAGTATTTATCTTACAAATAAATAGCTGAAATATATTTAAGCTTTTATTAAAGGAAGTGATTATTTGCAAGTACTGTACCTGCGGATAAAACGTTATTTGCAGGTACTATATCTACGAATAATTCGTTATTTGCAGGTACTATATCTACGAATAATTCGTTATTTGCAGGTACTGTGCCTGTAGATAAAACATTATTTACAGGTACTGTTAAATTCAAAATCATTCTGTAAGACTTTTTTAGGGAGTTTATTTTCCCTATTTTCTACAAGATTGTTCTTTTTAATACTTGAGATTATGAAATTTAACGTTATTTTACGAGATTTTTTGTTACTTCAGAGGAAACACCCAAGATGCTTTTGGTTTCTGTTATCTGGTTTCCCATGATTCTGATTTAATTTTCGGTAAACGTGTCAAAATATTTTTGAAGCGTTTGTTGATGAAATTTCAGCTATTTAATAAAAAAAAAATCAAATTTCTAGTTATGAATAGCTGTATATCCTAAAACATGAGTTATTCATCATCAAGGAATTTTAAAAACTCCTTGCATTTAACGGAGATCCAAAGTCAATGGTATAAATTTTCTTTAACACCAATGTAAATTGTTTTAAAACTTCAACAAAAATGTGAATTTTCTTTGAAAAAAGGGCTGAATTAACTGCCATTTAAAGCTTTAACGAATAACAGAGCTAAAAATATGAAAGCAACTATCCACGTACGACTCTAAGTAGAAGTTTGGCTGGTACGGTTGTTAGAGCACGGGCTTCACGTTTTGCAGAACGCTGATTCGAATCTTGTCGGATGTTGTTATTGCAACTTGTGTGGCAGTTTGCTTTTCGGATAATGTTTTTTAAAATTATGCCTGTGAAATTCAGTATTTCCTTTAATTTTACTTCTTTTTCGAAGCCCAAATTATTATCAGACAAATTTAAAATAACTTTTATTCTAATTTCCTTCTAATAAATGCATAAGTTCTAAATTAAAAAGATTAAAAGCTGTTTTTAAAAGCACTCTTTTATTAGTGTGTAGTAGTAAAAAAGTAGAATTGTTTAACTATATTTATTTTCTACATTTTAGTCAATTTATAATTCATTATTACAAACAAAATGCGTTATATATTAAAGACTATAAAATAGAAAAAGTGTGCTGATTTGTTCTCAAATTCACTATGGCGCCACCCATATTGAATGTTTAATTGAATTTACTCATAATTAAGCCCTAAAAATATTAAAATATTGTACTCTCATCTAAAATTCACAAGTGTGCAAAATAACAGAATGGCAAATACCTGTAAATAACGTTTTATCCATTACTACAGTACTTACAAATAACTTATAATTCGTAGTTAGTGTGCCTGCAAATAACGTTTTATTCGTAGGTACAGTACTTGCAAATAACGAATTATTCATAGGTACAGTACCTGCAAATAACGTTTTATCCGCAGGTACAGTACCTGCAAATAAGTCTATCCTTTATTAAAAACTTCGAAATGAAAATTTTAGTCGAAAACTTTGTCAGCATCGTCATGTACGGTACCTTTGGATCGTTTTCGCTTGTTTATCCAATTTACTTTTTTCCACAGCATCTTCAAGGCCTTTTCTTTTTATTTCAAATTATGATTTTTCTATTCGAAGAAATAGAATTTATATCTCAATAAAAATCTAGGGAAATAGGATCGATCAGTTCCCCAAACTTATCCGATCTAAGTTTCCAAATCTTAAACCTAATAAATAGTGATTTGGTAACCAAATGAAGTGGGAGAATACCTAAAAGTTTATTTAAAGAATTTGTTGGAATAGTTTTATATGCTCGAGACAATTTCAATAAAAATATTCTTTGAATAGAGTGTAATTTTGCAATATGGGATTTAGTCGTTGCACCACCCCAAACAGCAGCGCCGTAAAGAAGTGCCTTTTCTACTACTGTAAATTTTAATAGGGAGGGAGAAACACTCGAATTTGAGGCAATTAATCCATTAAAATTTGAACACAAACTGTAAGCTTTCTTATACAAACCAAAAATATGAGGATTCCAAGATAGTTTATTATCAAAAATTAAACCCAAATATTTTAGGGATTTAGTAATTTTGACTGATCTGCCATTTAATTTAAAACTTGGGTTGCTATTAAAAACAGTAATATTATGCTTAGAAAATGAACGAGAACTAATTGATCTGAAAAACAACGCCTGGCACTTGTCGATAGAGATGTCTAATTTTAGTATATTTAATTCCTGAGAAATCAAGTCTAATGCATTGTTAGTGTTAGTTTCTAAAATTTTCCTAGTTTGACCAAAAGTGACAAGGACCAGGTCGTCAGCAAATGACTGAAGATAATGCAAGTCATTATTTAAATGTAAAATACGACCAAAATAAAAATTACAATCGTGTAATTTGGTTGAAAACTCTGCATATTATAAGCTAAAAACATGCGAACAAATTGAGAAATTTCTTTTAAAAAAATTTGTATATCCCCGAATATACGTGCTATATTTACAAAAAGTCATGTAATCATTGCACCCAGTGAAAAAAAGCCATTGATGAAAGTTACAAATCATTATAAGCTTTCCGTGAAACGAAGCGAGCACAAATCATTTTTTCATCTCCGTTACTTTCTGGTTGGTCCTATAAACTCCCTCGTGACCAAATCTTCACTGTAAAATCCGAGTTCCTACGAGTGTACGTCTCACGCTTCTTCACAACTGATTGTGAACCATTTCACCCGCATTAACTCCAAATTTTTTTTGCATTTTAGGAATTTTGCTTAACAGTGAAAGAAGATTCCTAGAGCAAACAAACAACTAGAAAAAATGTTCCTTTAAGCAATGCTGAAGAATATTTCAGAAGAGTGATATTTATGCCTACAGTTGATCACAGTGACGGCTCGACCATTAGGTCTGCAAAGCTGCAGTACCCCCGAAATTATTTTTAAAGCTTGTTTTTTTTCGTTTTTATTCTTATTTGTTTACTTTTCCATTCCGGGAATTCGATGATGAATGAAAATGGGGGAAAAAGGAGTAAAAACATGAAAAGAAGACAGAAAATAAATCAAGAAGTAAGGGAGACACAAGTCAGAGCTGAAAGCTGCTAGCCCTAGAAAGCATTAAAATTCGCACGCTGTGCACCGCTGAGAAATTAATTGAGAGGAAAAAGCAACCCTTTCTAGTTTTGAATTTATATGTATGACAGACTGCATTCCGCACTGCTCTGGTTAGCGTGGGGCCAACTAAAAGAGAAAGATGCTCTTTTTTTCCCCTCGCTCCCTCTAAAAGTTTATCTTCGCTTCTCGTTATGTTTTTCTTTGATTTCTCTCATGGATTGTTTATGGGTTTCTGTTTACCTTCATGTTGCTTCGCTAGAAACATGGGTTTATTGAATATTAGTTTTCTTTTGTTAGAAGTCACTCTTCAAAATAGGGTATGTAGATAATTTTCTAAAATATTATTCAGGTGAACATTTTTATAAGGATTGATCGATCTCATTATTCATTAGAGGCAAGAAAAAAATAACTTTGCATATCTTCAAGACGTCATATTTTCACAACTTTCATTGCAGATCGTGTTATGCCAAAGTAGAACATTGTTCAAACGTCTTCAAGTAGGAAAACTCAGTAGCAGGGGTGTTATGGAGCCGGAACGCTGTCTTCTTTTTTACAAGAAATAAACAAAAAAAAATTTCTAAAACATCCTTAAACCAGGGCGATTTTTGTCACCCAAGTTAGAATGTTCCGGCACTGCTTAGTTTTTCGACTACACCATTGCCCAATACCAACGAAAATTTTTGCAGCACTGCTTGTTTCTAAGCTGACGTTCCGCTACTGATTCATCATTTTATTTTCGAACTTGATTTAATCTTTAACCCAAACTTTTATGGGATTTTACTTCTGGAAGGCTCTATACCATCAGGGTCGGATGTAATCTTTGAACCTCTCCGTGCAAAAGTAAAAAAATTGCGCCCCTATGGAACTACAATGTAAGCATTCTAAAAAAAAGTGTATGGTCTTTTTTTTAACATTTTTTAACGAACGTCCAAAAAGCAGTGTAACTCAGTAATTGACACAAATACTTATAATAACTGTTCACTTAAAATACTTCATTAAAAAACACAGTTTACAGGAGTATAATTCATACGAATTTTATTACGAATTTTCAATTCAGAGAATTCTCTAATTAACTCAGAAACATCTAAAACTTCTTAGTTCATACTCAATCCCTAATATAGCGAGGTCTGACAATCTTGTTTGAGATGTTGTTGTTTGCAAATAGTTCTTGGTTATTTTTAGTTTGGAAAAACTACTTTCCAAGGATGCAACACTTATTGGAAAAGTTAGTAAAATTCTTAGAGCAATGCTCAAGTTTGGAGCAAAATTCACACAGACATTGCCTTTTATATATATATAGATCACTGGAGTAGTGCCTTGAAAGTTTTGTGCTCAATAGTACATAAAATTGTTAGATTGATTTAGAATTAGAGATTTGTTTTAGAATAGATTGTTTTTAGAATTTTTTCAGAAACTTTTCTAATTAATTCAGAAACTCCGTTGCGACTTTTTTCTCATTTTGTTTTAGGAATTTTGCGCCCCTCGAATTTTTCACTCCGTGCCGTGGCACGGACTAACGGAGTGTTCGTCCAGCCCTGATACCATCGAAGAGTGCAACCCACAACGACAATGATATTATCCATGCAACTTTGAAGTACAACATGCTATTTTAAAAGTTCGCAGTTTCAATTAAAATCAGAATTCAAAATATGGTGAGTAAGCTGAGGAAATGTCGTTAGGAAACCGTAGACAACTGCTAAAACTCTCAAAGACTGTGATATAGGTTCCTTCTTTCCAACTGGGAAAATTCTTCTTCAAATATTTCGGACTATTCTTGTGATGACAAGCACAACAGAGAAGAGTTTTTCTACATTAAGGCTGTCTTCGCGAAAAAATGAAGCGAAGGCCTCCACCGAACCCATCTTTTGGGGTAGAAAAAATTTGCTGATGATTACAAAATTTGATATGATTGTTACAGAAATATTATTCTACAATTAGTTGAAAGCCGTTTCTGTATAAAAATTATACGAAGGTCAAAATAAATACGCAAAGATGGATACAATTAATAATTACGAATGTATATTTCTTTTAGGAAAAAAACGTTTAACTACTTTGAAACTCTGTGGAGACCTACAAAGTACTTTTTACCCCAATATATTGCAGTATTTTGTTTGCATTGATACTTCATTATATTTATAAACCGAATAAATATATTGAAATCATTAAAATACTCTTTTTTGTTCGCTAGAGGGCACTGCATCTGATTCAGTCGAATCAGGGAAGAAGTGAAATTTTCAGGTTTGGCGGTTTTTTCACTTGACGGTTTGATACCTACTAGATTTCCCTTCGCCAATTTAAAATATAGAAACCCTGTTTAACCACATGGGGTCAACGCTGAAAAGGGACTTGCTTTTTTCTGGGATGTGTATGCTTGAGAGTAATTGATCCTGGTTTCATTGTTGTGAAAAAGGGCTTCTGTTTGTATTTACGTGGGTCTCCACACCACACCTCAGCCACAACCTCCGTTGAGTCTCAGCGCGATTTTATTGGCTATTATTGAAACAATATTTGTTAGATAATTTGATATATTCCGAAACGTAATTAATAACTCGTGCGCAGTTATACAATTAAGAGCTAAGGTAATTTTAGTTTTCCCTGTTGATGTGACTTTCAAATAAAAACTGAGCTAGTTCCAATCAGTTGCACTCTCATATAATGCAATAATTCATTTTAGAAAAATGTAGTATCATAATTTCTTCTATTATTATTCAGGATGTTAACAATTTTATTACTTTTTATTCAAATTCAACGAATATTACATACAAAATTATTACTTAGGTCGTTAAAAATTGTGATAGACTCTCAATCGTCAAAATTAAGCGTACTCAAATAGTTTTTCCTATTTAAGAAATTTTATTTTGACAATAGGATACTTATTGGAGTTATACATTTTTTGAACTTCAACCCGAGATAGGAGGAGCGATGACGTGCCGCGTATGTGTACTCATATGGAATCAAAATTTGATTAAATTAATCAATTGACAAATCAATTTTGAAAACATCAAAACACTGTACTGTCATCGATAGTACAAAATTTTAAATCTCTTAATTCAGTCGTAGGTTAAAAGGACGAAGCTGGTACGGTTAGTACATCTGAAATAGGAATGGCAGTTCTTTGTCATCTGCATCCGTTAGGAGATAAATGCAATATAGTCCATAATATAACTTCGAAACTCCTTGAATCCTCGTTCATCCAGAAATTCAGATTGACTCTTATTGTATTAACTGTTTTATTAGTTTAGTTTATTTAATATATTTGTGTTCCATTTTGAAACAACAGGAGGGCCACATCGGGACGCTTCTGAACCGTGGTCAGATGACGAGGACGATACCTGGGCCGATACCTTCCTCTCCGAACTTCAGCACCACATCAATGATAGGACGTTTGACCATCGATTCGTTCGTTGACCAGATTACACTAGGTTCACATATATTGCGGTTCTTAGATGGAATCAGGTTTCGAATCTGGTACCATCCGGCCCAGAAGCCGAGCCTCTACCACCAGGCCACCTCGGGTTCTGTTTTTTTTAAAGGAAGTAACAAAAAAATTTACAAAGTAGCTTAAAAAAATTAACTTTAAAAAGTTCCTTTATCCCAACTTTTCTAACATATGAAATATTAACAATCAAATGTTATAAATGCAGATTAATCTATCGAAAATAAATCACAATGAAAACATGTTGCTCATGCTTTTTGCACGTATCCTGATTTTTTATCAAGATTTTTGATTACTTACTTTGTTCTTTGCTTTTTTTAAATTTAGATCTATTTGTATCTTTCACCTTGAGTTGTTACATTTAAGAAATTCCATCTTTGCAAAAATGAAATTTTCACTCACTCACTGGTGTGCTAAAGTTTTAAAATTTTGCACACTTATGTGCTCTCGATGATACTACATTGTTTTAATATTTTCAGGACTTAAATATCACTTAACTGATTAATTTAATTACATTTTTTCCATACGAATGACGCCACGCGGTGGAAAATTCCAGAAAATATTGATTTCAAGATTGCATAATATTCATAATTATGAATTATAAACTAAAGGGGAAGACCAAAGGAAGCAATAGAGGGTGAAATAATTCTGAAATTTGAAGCGAATCGAGAAGTTAGACCATTTAAACTGCATTAAAAATTTAGAATTTTTATAATCTTATGAAATATTTTTATTAATCATCAAATCAACGCATTTTTAATTATGGAATTCTTGTAATATTCTCATTTACTTGTTATAAAACTCCACTAGTCAATTTTATGAAGAAAAAAAAACTTACTGAATTGTGCTTAAACTTTTACATAATGTAGTTAATTTCTACTGAAAAATAACTAATCGGGAATATCAGTATATAATATCAGATATCACATTTCAGTCATCAGTATATAATATCAGAGTAGAAGTATCAGTACCGTCCTGCCTGTAAATCCCGTATTGCCGTCTGATTTTTTTTTATTTTTTTTAACGTAGGACTACGTTTCTCCCATTGGGGTCTCAGGAAGGAATTTGATTCACATGCCAAAACGACACAAAAAACGTTGTGTGGGAGATCCTCTATATCTCGATAAATACAAATGTTAAAACGTAACTGATGTCTTATTTTAGAGATAATGGGTAGCAACAGAAGTTAGAAAAAAAATTGAAAATCGGAATTGTAGTTTTGCGACTAGTGAGTCGCAAAGTTGGGCAAAAATACGCATGAATTGGTGATGCGATCCTCTATATCTCGGTAACTACATATGTTGAAAACATAACTAATGTCTTATTTTAGTTCGATGAAGAGTTTCATATAATTAAAGATGTTCCAATTATTGTCATGGGTGACTTTAATGTAGATGTCAAAAGGAATGAGAAAGCATTCGGTTTCATGAAGAAGCATTTAGATTTGAACATGGTGCCAACAAATTATCCTAATATTCTGGGAAATTCATATAATGATTCAACTTTTACAAGAAACATTAGTCCCGAATTATTAAATTATGCATGTTACTTTTCATATAATCGACCGATCCTACACACATTTGTAACATATCCACGCACGATTAAAGAATTCAAAACAAAAGAATTGACATTGTAATATATTTTATGAAGAAATAAAACAATTTTCATTGTAACCTTAGTTTCATTTTATTTCGCCAATTTAACATACATTAGCATTTCAGAAAAACCAAAGAGAATTGAGAGTAACTTCGAGAAATAAAAGAAAATAGAGTGTAACTTCGAGAAACAAAAGAGAATCACGAGTAACTTCGAGAAACAAAAGACTATCGCGAGTAACTTCGAGAAACAAAACACTATCGCGAGTAACAAATAGAAACCGATAAACAAAAGAGTCATGCGAGTAAAGTAGTCCTACGCCTTTAACATCAGCGGCTGTTTGAAAAATACAGTTTCTTGTCATTTTTTTTGTCCCGACTTGAAAACATTTCCTATTTTTTACTTATCCGTAATCAACAATACTAAATAGAAACTTAAGTAGATTTAATTTTATTAAAAATAACTTCTGAAAAATCCTTTATCTCAAATTTTAATTCGTATGAAATGTCACTCCAGTTTTGAAAACATAGATGAATCTGTCTAAAAAAATTAGTGGAAAAATATATTGTTTATATTTTCGCCTTCATTCTGATCTTTCTTTTAAAAATTTTTTCTGTATTTATACTGGCGGGAACCTTATGTTTTAGATACTTAAGCTATGGCCCGGAGAAAAAAAATAATTAGATAAATAACACTTTTAGCAACTTTTGAAAGAAAAAATTTAAAAAGTATTTCGATGTAATAGAGTTGGATGATGTGTGGCTAAGAATATATAACCAAGAGCTGTGTAAGTGTTTGAACTATACTTATGTTATTAAATTTATAAAATTACACAGGATATGGGGCAGGTCATATTATTTGTGTGCCAATTAAGTGCACACCTAAAAGGTTCTTTATTGCAAAACCAATAGATAAGCGTCATACGTCATAACTAGCCACGCGCCTTATAGACGTGAAACTTTCCTCCACCTCTCCAACGTCTAAATTATTTAGGGTTGAAGTTAAAAAAATATATTCTCTATAGTCAAAATAATCTTTTTTAAATTAGGAAAACCTATTAGAGTATGATAACTTTTGATTTTACGTTCATCGCATTGATTAATATTATAATTATTATGATTTAATGTACATAACTGGATAAAACTTTGCAATATGGAAGTTACTCCAAAATGTTCATATAGAGATATAAGTGCTTTCGCAAAATATTACAGAAGAAAATTGTGATACTATATTAACGTGAACTTCAAATTTTAATGGAATAATTCTCTAACACATTGTCAAGTATTCTATAAATTATATAAGTTTCGTATTATTTCGTGGAAAAATTTGTATATTATAAGCAAAAAAAAATGCGAAAAAATATGGGATTTTTAAAGAAAAACCATTAGTTAATTTACCAGAAGCAAGTTTATTTACCAGAATAAACTTGCTATTTTTACAAAAATCCATGTAAGCAATGTGCACAGCAAATTAAACCATTGAAGAAATTTGTAAACCATTATCAGCCTTCTTATTTTGAAAGCCTAATTTTACAATATTTTCATAGTTTTAAAACATATGCAGTTGAAAAATAACATTAAGAATATATATATAAGTTATTTTTCAAAAAAATATCTCCGAACACAGTCGGATACCTTAAATGCCCTCGTGACCGAATTTTCACAGTAAAATATGAATTAGAGTCTATTTTTTACATGGACGAAGTTTAAGGTCAGTTGGTCTAGTCTTTCCTGAGAAGCTCTAAAAAGTGTGAAAATCCGAAAGTGTCTGGATACTTTTGATCATATAAGTGTATCTTACAAATATTATCGTAAAGATAAAAGAAATTTGGGTTGTGTTAAGAGGTGTGGAGCCTTGACATGAGAATTAAATCAAGAGAAGCTCTTCAATAATTTCAGAGCTGTGCGGAATGCAATTATATATTTTTGTTAAGTCCCCCCCCCCTCCCAAATGACTGTTATTTTGGTTTTTAGTCAATTATTAAGCGTTTTAGTGGTTTGATTGCAGAAAAGCGAATTTGATTTTTTTTGGTTATAGATTGCTTTTAAAGAACACGAAATTCTAAACAAGGAAGGCTAATATTATTGATTTAAATTTTAATTCAGTACATTGTCATTCTAGAAGCATAAAATACTGTTATCAAAACATTATGATGGACTGAAAAACTAGCTTCAGAAAAATTTCTCAAACAATTTTCTGACGGAACGAGAATTTGACTGACCTGCTCTTAAACCACAGCCCAACCCTCTTGCCGTACCCTCAGGCGGAGGGGTTCTCCTCTTTTTTGTAATATGAAACTCTTTTTGTAATGTGAAAGAACTGTCCTTGCGGTTTTTTTATGAGGGTAGGGAACCCTTGAGTTATTTTCAGGTGCCAGAAAGTACCATTTATTTCCTTCTTGGCAAAAAGGCTGAAAATTTGATGAAAAAGATGACGTCACAGCCTAGTAAACTTCAGCGCCATCTCTTGGGAAAAGGCATTTTTTAAATTCTACGAAACAAGCCTTAAAGTGCCTCGAAAATTATTTATGCAGATCAATGAGACAAAAAAGGCTCAGTGGGCTACATATGCAACATTCATAAAGATAAAAAAGCCCAAAAAACTGAAGATGTTATTGACATATTTAATAAGAAAAAGTCAAGGAGATTGGCCGGGACTAATTGGCAATCTTGTGAAGAGGACGAAATTTTTTGAGTAAAAGTTAAAAATCCGAAAATTAGTTTTCCCATAGTATCCTTCCACGGATCGCTAGATCTGACCTTGTATATATTGAATAAATTAAATTTAATTAATTAAAATCTAATTAGTAAAATTCAATCTATTTAAATTTAATTAATGAAACATTAATTAATTTCAAATTAATAATTAATTCACTTAAATAATTCTTAAAATTAAAAAGTTAAAAACATAGAAAATATTTTTCCACGGTAGCCCCCCCCCCCCCCCCTAACGGATTCCTAGATCCGCCCTTGCTTCTGGAGTGTAGTATTTTGTGAATACCTATTTCTACTTTTTGGTATGCGAAGTAGAAAAAGAGAAAGTAGTGTAATCTTCAAAAATTTCTACCTTGAAATTTTTTTAATCTCCACGTTTCAATCCTCCCTGAGTTCGGAAAAAACCATTCTGGAATTATGTTTGTCTGCACAGGAAAACTCAAAAGCGGAACAAAGTAGACAAATGAAATTTGGTGCTCACATCAAAACTGTAAATTTGTATTAAATTTTGGAGGAAATCCGTCAAGGTTTTCAGTTAAGGCAATTTTGAGCCGCGGCCGACACCTGAGCTGGCATCCCCCTCCACAAACTACTTCACCACACCAGCGGGAGGACGTTTGAGCACTACTTATGACTTAGGGAACTATTCTGGTACCCCCGGTTGGGTTGGGAGACGTCACTTTTTCCGCACGTTAACAACGGGAAAAGTGACGTCTCCCCCCTTAACGTGCAACAGGCCTACATACACGACGGCTGATCTTCAGTGGAATCGGGTTTCGAACCTGGAATCCTCCGGTAACGAAATCGAGACCTTACCACTAGGCCACTGCGGCCCGTCATCCGTCAAGGGACTTAAGAATTAGGGAAGCAGGAACATAACATCTAAACTCAGTACTATTTATTTGTCCTTTCGTGTTTGTTTACTTTCGGCACGAAGATTTGGATGTCGTAATTTTTTTTAGATTTTAAACGGCAGGCCGCTAAACTTTTCAAAGTCTGAGAAAAGAAAATGTCAAATATTGTAAATCCTAGTACCTATGTTAAAAGTGTTCTGCAGAATGGAGTTGGGAGGTACGTTAATCAGTTGCAACGCATAACATTTAAGTTTTCTAAAACACATGGAGGCAGTAATGGTTTGAGAGAATATATCGAAAAAGATTTGGTAGATTTTGCAAGGTCTAATCCGGGGGTCGTCGTGTATTTAAAACCTCGTCGTGTTGGCCCTCCTAGTATTACAATGGAGTATTTAAATGGTAATACCCAATATCTGTCTTTTCCAAAAAAAACGAGAGATGAAATTGTAAAATGGGTTGAATTCGCCCGAACTCAGTCTGGCTTTCCTATTTCTCGATTTATAAAAAGACATCACACAGACACTCCAAGCATTCAAGGTGTATGGAATCCCTTCACAAATAAGCCTACTGAATTAAATGTTACAGACCTGCCTACTGATGAATTGTCTAAAGCTCATACATTCTTCCCTACAGCGACAGAACAACTGTTGGAAATAGCTAAAAGTTTTGGCACATCTGAGAATCAAGAGGAAGAAGAAAGTCGATCTTCAAAAACTATAAATTAGTGCTTTTTGATTTATTGTAGTGAAATCATCATTATATAAACCTTCAACAAAGACTTTGTAGCAATAAAGAATTTTTACTTAGTTTTGAAAGTTAGTTCTGTCTAAAAGTCATGTATTTATTGTTCAAACATTGCCCTACATATGAAGTAAAATGCAGTTAAAAATTCATTGATTTTTACGAAAACAAATTTATACATTGTATAGAATATATTTTAGTCTAGGCTTGTCTCAAACATTGGTACATTACATTATTTTTGGTGTTTGATTTTTACCCAAACGATTTCAATGAATGTAAAATGTGGGACCCTATTGAATATTTTGTTTTAGTTTTTATTATTCAGATACAAATGTGTTTTTTTCCATTTATGGTGCCCCCCCCCTTAAATTGCCGTCTATGGCAGCAGTCACTCTGGCCATATGCTAGTTATGGCTTGGGTTTCTACTGAAATGAGTTGTAGACATTTCCAAAAATTTAGCTTGATGAATCATAACATTGACTGGCTGATTCCAGTTTAATGGCAGAAGAACTAATTGGACCATACTGTGCCAAACATATGGTAGCCTACGTATAGGACATAGTTGTAACTTGAAACCAATTTGGAATGAATGATGAAAAGGCTAACATATTGAAATGGTTTGTATTGACAGACTCATTTGTAGGGTACAGCTTTGATATACTACCCTATTTGCGATATTTTGTATTGGCAACTTTTTTATCGGTTTAAGCAAATATAATAATGTTAAGTCGCCAAAACAAAATATATTGCTAATGGGGTAGCATCTATAATAAATTGCAATATTTTTTATTATGTATTGCTACCCACTATGTATAGTATATTTATATTTTATTATAATATAAAAGTTTCATTTACAAATATAATTGAATAATATAAATTTGAAAACTTTTACTCTTCAGTTATGAACATTCCATTTAGGATTCAATGCTTTTTATTCTTTACAAAATTTTAAAAGTTTGAGAACTCTACTCATTTGCACTATTATTAGCAATGTCAAGTGCAGAATGGCTGTTCTTAAAGTAAATTTATAATTTTCCTGCCAGAAAACACAGTTAAACAACGGATTTTCTATGTATGTTCCTCAATGTCTAGAAAAAAATTTTGAGTTAGGCTAAATTGCTAGTTATTTCAACACCATGTAAAATTTTCTTATATATATTATGAAATTGTTATATACAAATATTAGCAGCCTTAGTTGACCAACTGTTGGCCTGTAATATTCATAGCCTATTATGCTTGCAACTTGACAAAATAAAGTGGCGGTTGTAGAGGCTGAGGGACTCTACCAAAGTTTTATTTTGCAATATATCTCAAAAATGGTGGGAAGCAGAAGACCACTAATGGCATATCTAGGGGTCATTAGCTTTTATATGAAATAAAAATTGTCGAAATAGCTCCAGCAGTTGGCGCTGGGGGACTCTGTCATGGTTTTCCCCTATAGAGAGTGTATAGTGGAGTTGTGGTTTTTTTTTTTTTATTTCTCTCAAAAATGGAAGGTGATGTTTGTGGGCAGGTGACCCTTGATGACATATCCAGACATCATAAGCTTCCTTATTAAATAAAATTGTTCGAAATCGGTTCAGTGGTTGGAACTGGACCACCAGGTTTTGCAAAATTAATTTAAATATATAAATGTCTAATTTTGTATGGTGATAAAATCAGATTAATTCATATGTTTACATACTTTAAAATGCAAGACAAAATTTTTTGTTATTTGTGTGATAAAGATTGTCAGCTAATTATATATATATGTAGCAGACAATATATAGCAATAACAGGAATTTTAAATGATTTTTAAATGCCTTTTAGTTTGCTAATAAATGAGATTAAACTAATTATCATAAGAAAGGTATCCATTAGCATATTCCAATTTTATTACCTCACTTTCATTTCTTTTAAGTATTAGTTGGAGGTTAAAGAATATGGAGTTCAAGCACTCTCTTCACCCTTCAGACAACTTTTTATTAGTAGTCACATTTTTTCCCAATGTACCTTTCTTTTTCCAAAAATTTGTTTTTGAACTCATTAATACATGGTGGTCGTAAATTATTGGACCCATTTCAAAAATTAATTTTAAAAAAAATCCTAAAATGCTACAGCTCAAAATTTTTTTTGCACATAGGTAATGCGCTGTTATGGCACACTAAAACTGCTGCAGCGGGAAATTCCCAATGTAAGTTCTAAAATAGCTACTATGCAGCAGAAGGCACATCTCTGGTTCCATGAAAACAAATCAGTTGTAACAGTTCAAAGGTGTTTTCGTCGAGAGTATCGAAATTGTCAGTCTCCAAGAAAGAACTCCATCGAGCATTGCTATTAGCAATTTAAGGGAATAGGAAAGGTGCTGGATGACCTTCGATCTCGGACGAAGTTGTTGAATGAGTGAGGGAGACTTTTGATCCTTAATTTCTCATACCAATGCTTAATGGAGTTCTTACTTGCAGACCGACAATTTTGATACTCTAACCAAAAACGTTTTTGAACTGTTACAATTGATTTTCTTTCACGGAACCAGAGACGTATTAGATGTGCCTGTTGCTGCACGGTTGCCATTTTGACACTTGCATTGGGAATCGCCCGCTGCAGCAGATTTAGTGTGTCGTTAACAATGTGTTACCCATCTACAAAAAACTTTTTTGACCTACTTTCTCATAGAAAAAAAAAATTGCTACATTATAGGTTTTTTTTTTTTAATTAATTTTTTAAACCAGTCCAATAATTTATGACCACCTTGTATATTCAGAAATTTAAAAAAAAATAGTTTCTATGTGCCATTAGTACAATAAAATTCATTTGTTATGATGCTGTTTGAGCTTTATGTTATACTTTTAATTTAATTTCAGCAGTAATATATCTTTAATTTATATGTAATAGTTTTTAAAGCACATGCCATCTTTATATTCATGGCAAAACAGTTTCATCTCAAGAACTATCAAATTAGCAAATATTTTCCTATAACAACTAAGGATTCTAAAATGTGTTTTGATAACTATATAAAGTATAATAGTATCCCGAGAATCCGAACTAATTGGAGCTGACCTCTGTTCGGATTCCGGGGAATTCGGATTATCTGGGAAATTTGGTAAAATACTCTTGATAAACCAAATGCAGTAGAGTATTGACTCTGGGTGCTCTATGAAAGCATTCGGAAAGAGCATGCGGCGATTTGCACGGTACAGTGGCAAACAAGTTGAGGGTAAAAAGAAGATATCTGAGTTTGTTTCTAGTAATTAAGGTGCTGTATTCATTCTTAAAGACCAATGCGAATACTTCTTTTAAGTTAGAAATAAACATTAGCTTTGTTTCTAATTCGTAATTGTTATTTTTCCTTCATTTTTTAGAAAACTGAAAAAAGACAATTGGATTATCCGGAATTTCGAATTCCCAAAGTTCTACTGTAATAAGAATTGTTTTTATAAGACATTGCTTATGTTTTGTAAACAATTATTTAAGAAAATAGCAGAACTTTTATTTTTGAAGGTGCAAAACAAAATTTTTTAACAATATAAAATAGTTAAAAAAATTGAATAATATTAACACATCATGGTGAATATAAATAACCAGTTGAATTATGCAACCTTTTGTTTTTCATCTGGTTTTTAATACTGTTATTTTTTTCAAAAAACAAAATATTCATTTTGCTGTCATAATTCATAGAATTTGAAAAATATTCCATCAGTTATATTTATGTATTAGAATATTTTAAGACAAACATTGATGTCTAAATTTTACATTTCTTACACAAATAAAACACTTACAGATATAATTCTCTTACGATGTTAATCATATTTCCTTTTATATTCCACACCATTTTTCTTCTATAAAGTTTATGATTTTATCCTTTTTATTTCAAATGTTTCCTAATTAAATTACTTTTATTTACTAATTTAATATTTTCTTTGAGCATCACTTTTGATTCTGTTTGAAATCGGATGCAATTATTTGCTGTTTTTAGAACTTAAAGAAAAGTTTTTTTTTTAAATATTTCTTTTCAAAGGATTCAATTTTTTTTTTTTTTTTTTGCTTATTACCATTACAGAAGCAACTGTACAGTGAATGATCCTTATAAAAGAAGCTAATTTATTTGACTTTAAAATAAGTCTTTTTTTTTCCCCCACAAATATTATTGTATTCTTTTTCAGGGTTCATACACATTTCCTTAAAAGAAAATCAAGGACTTTTAAGGGCTAAAAAAAACCAAAAAATAAGGACCTCTAAATTGAATAAACTTAACGAATTGTCACATGCATTTTTAAATAATAAAATGTCTCATCTTTGCAAATTCAACCTATTAGATGATAAAGTATAATATAAAACATAGAAGACACATTACAAATTTTACACAACAAAACTCCTAAAAATATGAGTTAATAAATTGATGAAAAAAACCCCATGAAACTGGTAATCAAATTAAATATCTTTTAATTCCAAACTTTTTTCATTCAATTTTACATCCAAGGTATTTATTTTAATTTCTTTTTCAGAAATTGTTTTTCTTAGTTAATGCAATTGAATAAATAAATTTATGTCCTTTGACTTTTCAACCTCACTAGCTAAATCATTTGCTTCCTCATTTGTTTGGTGTATGTCCTTTTGGAGGAACATTTTTTTTTTTTTTTTTTTAAAAAACTATTTCCTCCTCTAGAGCTTTTCGTTTCAGTCTTTTCTTTGGATTTTTCACTTTCTAAATACTGCATGTATTTTGCTCTAGCTGAGGTGGCAGCCGTCCTCATTTCTTTAGTAATTTTTAATTCATAAATAGCCCAGACAGCTTAATAAATTCATGACTTACACGCTGGGAAATATATGAAGCATCTTTTAAATTTTCTATTTCCAGGACCTTGTTCACGGAAAAACCTCCTTGTTCGTGTGACAGTATTAATACCATTTTGATAATCTTCCAAACTTTTTCATAATGATTATTGCTAAAATAAGTTTGTAAAAAAGTATCAAGGGAATCACTCTTCGGATTGAAAGAAGTAAATTCAAATGAATTTGGCTTTACAATATTTAACAGAAAATCTGCATAGAGCAACAAAATTTCGTCGCAATCTTTTTCCAAAATATGTTTATTTTGCGACAACACAATCAATACCTTTTTCATTTTTTCCTGTGCTTTTTTGGGATATCCAGCCATTACTCGTGGATCAATGCAAATTGCTTGTCTTACTAGTGCGTAATTCACAGGACATTTCTGCAAGAAATGTTTTATCATTGTTATGATGTTTTTCTGACTATCCTATCTGAGTGTGAAAACATCCTTGTCTGCTAATTCCTTATTTGTTATCTTTTCTTTTATTAGTTGCTCTACAGAAAATCCTAAATACACTTAACTTTTATCAATATACAAGTTTGGGTCACTGAAGTTGAATTTGCATAAAGTCTCAGGTTTCTCAATTCTTTCATTCTCTGGTTTCAAAATTTTGAAATGTTGAATGCAATCATTAACAAGTTTTAAAACATCACTGGCAAAAAATGGAAGTCAAGGTTTATCACTTTGATACTGTTCTAAAAATGGTAATAGCACTTTTGACAATCATTCCTATGGAACCATGGACCAATAAAGGCTATTTGTAACTCCTCCCTTATTTCCCAAAGTGTATGCGATGGATATGGATTCGTAGAATGCGAGCCGGGGCCCCCCCCCCCCATTCCTCGAGATCCACGTCGACTGAGATTAGAGCCGCAGAGAAGGAGGAATTAGAAAAACGATAATCGGTGAAATTTAATATATTTTTTAATAATGGCTTTAAAAAAAAAAGGGTAAGGACTTTTTAAAAATGGGGCATAAAAATAAGGATTTGTAAGGACTAAATGTAAAAGTAAGGATGTGTGCGAATCCTGTTTTTTTAAAAGGATTCAATTTTAAGGGGCTTCTTTGCTTACCATTACAAAAGCGGATATAAATGAATAATCCTTTTAGAAGAAGCTAATTCATTTGATTTTATCATTTAATATTTATATCACATAATCATTTAATATTTTATTCCTGATCTATTCAATTTCATTTGCTCTGTGGTAAAGATGAATATATTGAGCATATAATTCTGAACAGGACATTTTTAACCATAAATTAAAAAAATAGAATAGAGTGGATGATAATTTAAGAAATATAATTTGTTCAAAGATGATATTCACTACAGAAATTGTTTAACCTACTGTTGAATTACTATAGATAATTAAGGGAATTTGATTATTTGTCTAGGACATCCACAAAATAACACTTTTTATGCTGTATGTACGTGCAATAACAATATCTATTTCATTCTTGCTTTCTGTTGCAAGCACAATTTTTGACACTCAACTCTTTTTAGGCCCTATAAGCCTTTATCAAAATAAAAAAGTTCATAAAGGAACAGAAATTGATTATTAATTTTGTTCCAGAAACTGTTCATAAACATTTGAAAGTCACATTGCTGACTTTCAATTTTTCTCTTCTGTTGCTCCTAGCAACCCTTTGGTTTTCCACTTTTATCTTTCTGTCTGTCCTGTGACAGCACCAGCATATGGCATTAAGATGCATTTTTACTATATTATACACACCATTGTTTCTTGCATTTGTTTTGTCAGGTGTTAATTATATAAATATCTTTGTGGAAGTGTTCTTTAACTAGTCATTAACTGTAATTTCTCGTTTTGGAGACTTTTTTTTGTGGCATCTGTCTATAGCAATATTTGCTGTAGAAAAATGTTTGTTATCCAGTCATCTCTCATGACTGAATATCTTACATGAATTTATAATCTAAGTACATAGCATTTTAGATATAAGCAGTATTTAAAAAAGTAAAATCTGAATGTTCTGCCAACTTTTATCTGACATATGAATAACTTATGAAGTTATTTCAAAAGTTAAATTGCAAAATGGCATCACAGGCACATAGATGATTACAAGAAGCCTTTGAAACAATGTAAGTTTCATTTGATCTAGAGAAAATGAATTATTATCCATGTAAGATTGATATAATTGAAGTATTATAACATTTTTATATGTACTATACGAAACAATAGCTATGCAAGTTATTCAGATTCAAGTTAATTGCTACTATTATGTAGAAGTAAATTTTGTAATATGAATACTCTGTTAATTTGTGAGAGTTTACGATTGTATATATTCAAGACCAAGCTGCACAAAACAAATGACTTATATGGTTGAGTAGCTACTTTTAAAATATAAATCATATCTGCTTAGAAGTTGATGAAATCTTTAGTTCAAAATGAATGTCACCCCTAACCTGATAGCTGCTTTTAAAACAGTGATATGGATAGTTTTCTTCCCATTTAATTTAAAGATTTGATGAAATAAAAGTATAATTTATCATAAATCTTACTTTAATTTTGATGGAAAAGAATTAACTTCCTATTCAATTCAAAATCCCGTGGAAGCAATAATTCTATTTTGATAATCTTGTAAATAATTTTTGTGACTTCATTTTTAAAAATTTACAAATGTTTGAAGAAGGAATTTGGGTCTTTAGTAGAATAATTTAAGAGATGAAACAAGTTATTACTACTCGGTATTAATTAAACTAAGTCCAGGAAATCAAAAATAAATTTTTATAACATGAAAAGATGTTGAATTTCATCTTAGTTTTTTTTTTTAAAGTCTCAATGCATTTTGACACTTTTTATAAAAAAATGGGAATTGGCTGTATGTGAAAATGTTCCTTTTGTAACAAATTCAGATTAACAAAAAGCATATCTTTAATAGAATTCATTTATGTAAATCTAACAGCGTTAAGAAAGAGACATCACATTTTATTTCTAATGGTAAAAATTTGAATTTGGAGGAGACATCAAAACGCTGTGGATTATATTTCCACAACATTTAATCATGAATCACCCAGAATGTTCTCTAAACACATTCTTTTTAATTTTTGTTATCCACAGGTAGATTTTTTTTTTTTTTTTTTTAGGATTTTGTACTATTTGTTAGGCTGTTATCCAATTTGAAGGGCTGTTGGAAATGCACCTTAACCAGCACATCACATCACCTCTCACCATCAGGTTTAATCTGCAATAAGCTCATACAGATGGTAGATCTTAAAAGTCGAGCTCTTTCTTGATCATATCTAACTACAGTACTACAAACTTACAGCCAAACTACAGTAGCCCTTTTCTGATATTTATATAATTTTTTTCTCTTTTTAACAGTATCCTTTAAGTCATAAAAGATAAGTCACATGATGTGTTTTATGCTACGAATGGTGAAATGATTAAAATGAAATTTGAATTATTATTTTTTACTCCCAAATAAACTCTGGCCAGTTTGGAAAAGTGAATTTTTCTCAAATTATTTTCATGGTTTACAGTGGAAAGTCACATTTTCTTTGTTTTCAAGAAAATAACAATGCAAAAGGTTCATTAAAAAAATCAGGGAAACAAATTTTTGGAATCTTATCATTTTAGAGATGTCACCTGGATCTGGGGGTTGAATTGAATTTCTACAATGGTTACAATTTTAAACTTTTTTTTTTTTCCAAAAGAGAAATTTCTTCCAAAAATTATTAAGATCTGTTTTGCATTAAAAACAAACAAAATGCTAAACATTTTTTTCACTACTTAGGCTGGGAGCCTACAATACACTACTGATAGAATTTGGGTTTAACAGCTGAAATATCACAAATTTGAGTCTTGATTCTTCCAAACAACTGCTGTGTGCATGAAGCTTGTATAAATTCTAATAGTTGAGGTAATTTTATTCCATCTGTAAGTTAAATGTAATTCAGAATAATGAAAATCATTTTAACAAATTATAGCTTGATTTGTTAGTCCAATCGTATGCTTTGAAGGCTAAATAAAAAGTATTGGAAATGATTTTTGTAATTTCAAGCAAGATTCAGATGACAAGAATGTCATTCGAGTAAGTATTCCTCTCTCTCCATACTTGTACATTATTATCTAAGGATGTATAAATAGACAAAGATTCAGTAAATGTAATGTACACCAATCAACACAGGTGACTGCCATTTGTTGCAATTCAGGCTTGAATCCATGACGCTGAAATCACAAGGCGAACTTTTCTATTTGAAGCACAGAAAGATTAAGGACTTCTTTCAATTTCTAACATGTAAAATTACTTGGATAAATCACAGTATCAGTAATACTTTCAATATCCTCATATCAAATGCCTCACTGCCAAGATAGGATCTACTTCTAATCTTGAACATCACATCAATGTAAGAATATATAATAGAAGATTTAGGTTGACAATTAGTGACATCTACAAAAATGCATGGGCAACAAACAAAGAACTACATCTTCAAGCTAGTGCAGCACTGAAATGTCTGCCAAACAAACATCAAATTCATGCTATGACACATGATAAATTATAATTTACTTCACTCAATTTTTCTTTCTGTTCTGAAGAGTTATAAAACATCGATAAAAAGTTATATACAAGTGTTCAGGTTTTTTTAAAAATTTGTTATCTACTGTAGTTCTTAATATAAACATGTAATAAATTCATAAAATTTTGATTAATTTTTTTATCAGCAAAGTAAAATGCCTCATATTGGGGGGCCGCGCCAAATTTTGACAGTTTTGTTTCTATCAAATTTTAAGCCTTGTGAAGTTCTAAAAAAATTATGAAGAAGCAAATTCTGTTTTCTAAACTCTTAATTAACTAACTGTATGTTTGGAAACTGTTACATACTCTTCATTTTAGTAGTATTCCTACCCAAAAAAGGTATATTAAAGAACTTTCAGCTTGCTCATGAATTCAGTTTCATTTGGGAAATTTATATATATATATATATATATATAACTAGATAAAAAAAAAAAGATGAACTTGTTAGGTGTTAGAACCTATTTATAGTCTTAATCTTGTTCACAGTATAATTAACTCATACAGAGGACTCTGGGTTTTATGAATTCATACAGGAAAACAAAAGTTTGTAAACATAAATGTCATTAAAACTAAATGATTAATTTATAATTCAGTTGACAAATACCCCCCCTCCCCTCCCCACTACACTAAAGACAAATCTATTTAATTTTATATCTTTTCTGAATGATCAAAACAGTTTTTATATTTTTGCCATTTAGTTTGATACATTAGCTATTTTCATATTTTAACACTGTTTATTGCACAAACTATTGTGCAAAATTCTAGTTTTTTTAAAAATAATTTCTTACTATTCAGAATATTCTAGTAGATAATTATACTATATGCAAAACAATGAATGATTATTTAACACAAAACTTTAGATAGGTTAATGAATAACTGAAACATTATATGCATGATTTACCCTTTGCATTTTTTTAAAACAACATTTTCTTTCTTTTTTTTACAATGTTTATGAACATATTGTCTTATTTTCAGATACTGTATTAAGAGTATTGATGGACAATTAAGTGTATATTTTTTGTTGAGAAGAATAAGGTAGCAATACCTATTCACAAAATTACAGTTATTCAAAATGAAAATTCCAATAGATTTTAATATTCTCAGTTATAAAAGGAATAAATTTTCCCAAGTATAAAAATAAAAAATTCAGTTTCTCCATTTTAATAGAGAATTATAAAAGTATAAAACGTTACTACAAATATATACAGTTATTTTAGAACTTAAAAGTAATCTATTTTATAAATAAATGGGTCGTGTGTTAACAAGGAAAAGATTCTGGAGGAAGATCTATGATCTGCTCCGATCTAAAACACTTGATGAGATTTTTAAATGGTTCATAAATAGCTAAAGAGGACTTGCAGCCAATTATGATGAGTTTTCTTTTTGCTCTGGATATGGCGACATTCAAACGCTTTTCATCATTGATGATTATACCTTTCTGGAATGAAAAAATATATAAAGTAAGTTAGAATAAAACCTTAACAGAGACTAACACTGAAAATCATTATCACAACCAATGAATTTCAAAAGTTACAGTAATTGTACATATTATTTCATAATTGTGACTCCTTACTTATATGAATTAAAATACATTTCTCTAAGTGCCTAGAAGCCTTTATTTCACAAATAATAATAATAATAATGCACAGTATGCAATCAAACAATAAGCAGCATATTGGGTTGATAATAACTGACGAGCATTCTTTTTCAAATTTAAAAATGTAGGCAGAAATAACATACCCTGACAGAATGTTTTATATTATTTGAAAGAAAATTTAATTCTCTACAAGATTTTTTAAAAAAATGATTTTTGTGTACTTTGAGTTCATTAAAATGGAATGTCAAGTAGACAAAACTGAGCATTTTATACACTTTTTTTTATATAATGTAATAAAATAATATATATGATTTTTTTAAAAAAATAATTAATTAATAATTTAATTGCCATTGGAATGGAATATAAGTGCTTTATGGTATGTCATCACAGAATATAACATTATCATGCCTGTATCTTTAATTTCTAACTATTAAATTTTGACAAGGTATATATGCCATTTAATTTTATTTTTCCTTGAGAATTTGAAATCAACAACTATCAGATATTCTGGACTATCATATGAATTCCAAAGATACATTTTGCATAGTAAATAGATCATTTTAAAATTTTTTTTATGATTTTTTAACGTAGGACTAAGTTCCTCCCAATGGGGTCTCAGGAAGGAATTTGATTCACACACCAAAACACCACAAAAAAAAACGTTGTATGGGAGATCCCCTCTTATCTCGGTAACTACGTATGTTAAAAACATAATTAATGCCTTATTTTAGATTGATGAAGAGTTCATATAGTTAAAGATGTTCCAATTATTGTTATGGGTGACTTTAATGTAGATGTCAAAAGGAATGAGAAAGCTTTTGGTTTCATAAAGAAGCATTTCGATTTGAGCATGGTGCCAACAAATTATCCTAGTACTCTGGGAATTCATATATTGATTCAATTTTTACAAGAAACATTAGTCTCGAATTATTAAATTATCTACGTTACTTTTCATATTATCGACTGATCCTACACAGAATTGTAACATATCGACGCACGATTGAAGAATTCAAAACAAAAGAATTGACATTGTAATATATTTTATTAAGAAATAAAACAATTTTCATTATAACCTTAGTTTTCTTTTATTTCGCCAATTTTCCATACATTAGTATTACAGAGAATTGAGAGTAACTTTGAGAAACAAAAGAGTACCGTGAATAACAAAGAGAAACCGAGAAACAAAAGAGTCACGCGAGTAAACTAGTCCTACGTCTTTAACATCATCGGCTGTTTGAAAAAGACAGCCTCCCGTCATTTTATCCCCTAGTAAATCCAGACATGACACAACCTTGGAACAAAAAAAGCTGAACTTCATAAATACGGAATCGTTTCAAACGTAAACACAAAGAAGTAAAATAAGTTTGATTAATTGAAAAATAAATGAATAAATTTATACAAAAAGTGCTTGAGATATTAAAAATATTGTAGAATTATTATTTAAAAGAAAATTAATGGATGAAAAATGAATTACATAAGAAGTTTTTTTAAAATAAAAACTATAGTAAAAATTATCTCACTGAAAAATATGGCGATGTAAAAACTTTTTTTGATTATACATAATTATTAAGACTTTTGTTTCTCATTTTTTGAGCTAACCGTTCACATTTTCTTTTATGCTTCGGTGTGCTATTTTCCTCCATTTTCTAAATTTTGTTCTGTTTCTTTGATTGGGGTTTTTCTTAATTTTTTTTTCTCACGGCTATTTTCTTACTCTCAAGTTCCTCCTAGCTCCATTTGCCTGATTTCTTTAAATTTTTGCACATTACTATCAATAGCATCACGCAAAAAAAAAAAAAAAAAAAAAAAAAAAAAAAAAATCTAAAATATTCACAAGCAGGCTGCTTTTTGCTCATCATTTTGTATTTAACACTCTAAATTGAAGAATATGTTTCAATATTCATTCTTCCCGATCTTTTACCTATCAGATCTCGCATTATTTTGAATGTGCACACGGCGTACAGTTTTTGTTTGCGAACTATTCACGTCTTTTGTGAGCCGCGCACCCCCTTCCCTCCCCAATGCATTACCAAACTTTTAATGCAAATTTAAATCGATCCCAAGAATGACAAAATTCGATGCCGAAATCCGCACAAATGTGTCATGTTTGTGTTCATAGACAAACGTTAAGGAACGAAAACTAACAAAAATGAAATCGAAATAACTAACAAAAATGAAGAAAAGAATGTCAAAAAGAACGCTAAAATAAAATGGCTTCCTTCACGAAGAGCTAACGATCTTTTTTTCTCAAGAAATTCGGATCGGAAGAAATTCGTGGATGATTTTCTTTCGAAATCTGAATGGATGGAACGAAAGACGATTGGACGAAACGAGAAAGAAAAGAATACAACATTCAGGCATTCCTCTCAATGCTCAACTTTGACCTCAAAGCGCGGCAAAAAGTCGATACATAACTCGGACGCTGAACAACTTTCGGCAGCATCACGCAATATCTTATGAATTCAAAACTCTTTCGCTTTAGAGCCATACGCAAAATCTTCATATGGCGCAAAGTTTTTGTTTGCGTGAGCATCCCCCGCCCCAACACATTAACAAAAATTTTAATGCAGCTTTGCATCGATCCCGAGAATAATTAAATTCGATGAAGAAAAAGCGGAAATCCGCGTTTCCGCGGAAATGTGTCATGTCTGTAAATCATTAGCATATTCCTCAATTTATGGTGTATTAACTATCAGGACTTATTTTGTAAATTGTTAAAGTGAAAAAGATAGCAAAAAATAATTTATTTGTGTCTTTTAAAAGTGCATTGACAGATGCATAGTTTCTAATTTTGTTGGAAGAAAAATTAAAATGGTACTTTTCTGTTATAACCACACTACACATTTTCGACAGCAAATTGTCTTGTTCTTTTTGGCATGCCTTTGTTGTAATACTAGGATTGCATATAGAATCCTTACTTTCAACGCATCAGCAAAGCTGCTATGCTCCTGTTCCTAGTGACGGCATATTTTTAATTTTCTAAGTTAAAAAATACCTCTCAGGGTCCACTTCAGATGCCAAATGGATCACATGCACACTGTTAAACAGGAGGAACTGGGGTGAATGAATAGGACTTGGGAGTAAAGCAATCAGACAGGTGATTAGAGCAGAGACAAATTAACATAAAAAATTAGGAGAGTGAAATCCTAATCATTTATTGGTATAGCATCAATAACCCTTCTCTTGTAACAAAAAAATTGAAAGAATGAAATACTTGACCCAAAACGGCACAAAGACTTTTCTTGGAATTTGGTTTGACCGAGTAACATGCAGGAAGACTTTCATTAAGCTGGACATTCACCATCAATCTGTTCCAATCCATTTGGAGTAACAACAGGGTTTGTTTTCAACTCCTTCAAGCCAATCTATATAGGTGGGTCATTCACGAAGGCCCCAGAAAGCAATGACTGCTGCTTCAACCCTCACTACTTCACTCACAAGGGGTTATATTCGCTTTATGAATAGAGCACCCTCCCTTCCTCGCCCTGATTTCTCCAGTCCGACTCCCCCAGATTCCTTCTGCTCAACGCTCCCTTCCCAAATGGGTGACATATCGCCCACCTCAAAGAATCGTATTTCACTTTTATGGCTGAATGGAAATCCAACGATATTGGAATTCCACTTCTCCATCTGTCTACGGCAATTTTCATTGGGTTTTCATATTGACAAATGGGCTTGACATCATGTGTTCAAAAAAAAAAGTGGAGTGGAGTGGAACACTGGTGAATGTTCCATTTTACAGATCCAAGGAACTGTGTAAAAAAATTTTGCCAAAACATTTTTCATTTGAATAATATATGTAAAGTTTCATATCAAAAGTTAAACCGAAAACTGGTTTAACTTATAACCTTATGTCTTAAACACAATGGCGAATTTATGATTATAAGTTGATAGTTATAGAAAATGTTCAATTTCTTTAATCTTTTTATAGCAATGGTATCCAAAGGAGAGAATCGTAAAAGTATGATCTCATAATTCATTTGCAGAGCAAAATCTTGAGGTTTTGATGAGCAATAAGTTGACCAAATTGAAAACTGGCCACTTTCATTTCCTGAGGTTTGCATCAAAGGATAATTTAGAATACTGAGTACTCAAACTCAATGGTCCAGGAAATGCATTGACCTAATATTTGGACAAAATCAAGAGAAATTTCTTTCCATTAATGACAGTATCATGAAGCTTTAAACAAGAATAATTGCACCTAAGTTTATTTAATATAAAATGAGCAACAAATATCCAAAAATGAAAAAAAATTCAGTAATCGTACAATGCAAGTTTAATGGTATTATAATGTTTGATCTTCATATATACCTTAGAAACTATTATTTTTCCAGAAAATTTCAAAATGTTCAAATCACATTTGCAGCTTACCTTTTCACAATCTGTTGTGGATTTATTATGCTTCACACAGGAGATGATAATAACATCTTTGTCTCGTCCTTGGTACTGATCAACAGTGTTTACTTCTATATCATTCACATTCACTTTTCTCAGTTTATCTTCAATCAAATCAACCTGCCGTCGATACGGAGTGATAACTCCAATGTCCCATTCTGAAACTTTGCACTGAAAAGGAACTATGTATTACTTTAAAGTTTATTATTAAAATAACACAGCAATCAATGCAACAATTTAAAAATAATAAAGTTTCAATAATATAATACCTTTAATAATACTTGCAAAATATCTTGGACTAAATTTACTTCAAAATCATTCATATCCTGGGCCTTTTCAGAATGAGATATATTAACTTGATCAGTATTTACAAATATCACAGACTTCTGTATTTCAGACTGCAATGTCTGAATAATCCAGTTTGGAATGGAATCCATATTATCTTTAAGGCCATCTAAATTCAATACAGCAGTAGCAACATCTTCTGAACCACATTGAAGTGCTCCATTATAGGTCAGTTCATTACAGAATCTCATTATTTCCCTGGGGGAAAAAAAAAAATTAACTAAAATTTTAATTTTTAAGTAGTGATAAGTTAATTTACATATTCAAAAGAATTTGCTTTTAATGAGTCATATCTGGATTGAATAACTAAAAAGAAATTATAATACCTGACAGCCTTATAGTTGACAATTAAAATAAAGCAAGATTTTAATTTCTTAATATAAAGTTAGCTGAGTCAGGCTCCTTTATAATTTTACAAAGTTTAACAGAAATTAATAGAATGAAATAAAAATGTTTCATTTGTTTTGAATTAACAAGAAAAAAAATAAGATAATAGCATTCATTGACATTCCTAACACAGAATCAAACTAATGGCTTCTGCTAAAATACGGAATAAAATAAATAACAACATTTTTAAAAAATGTTTCGGTCATTTTTCAGATTAGTTTATAATGATATATATTTTTTTAATTTTTGAGAAATACAATTTAAGGGCAGAAGGCTTGGAATATAATAAGTAATGAAATTTTTATTAACAGTATGAAATACCGATCATTTCTTCAAACAATTTATATTAAAAAAAAAAGTCTCTTTTTTACATATATATTGGTGTTAAGATTTACAGGGCATTTTATAATTCATTTATACTTATTAAGAGTTCTTAAATTTAAAGCATGTAGGAACTAACAAGAACTAAATAAATCAGTTCACAAACAATCATGAAACAAATATCTTTTAGAAATTAACTCAGGCAAATAATGGAATTTTGTATTGTGGATGTTTGAGTAAAATAAATAACATATAAATGAAAAAATAAACTTACTTGTTCATTCTGTATTGTATGACTAATTCCATACAATTATCAGCACTGCACAGTCTCTCTAACAAACTCTGTTGCATCCCCCTCTCTCTAATGTATAAAAAAAATCATATTGATTGAAAAAAAATCATAAGCAAGCAAATGAGACAACAGAAAGTATTTTTTAGTTGTAAAACAATTATTGACAGAATTTTAAATGGACCAGTTTAATGCAAATATATTTCATTATATACACTTTATATCTAATCTAATAACTTCTTTAGCTTTTTAAATCTAATAATTTTTAGGAGATTAATACTTATAATAAAAACTATTGATTTTGTAGCTATACCTCACAGAAGTTTTTTTAATTGCAATTTCTATGTATAGCATTCTCTCAATTTTGCTGTATTCGCTCAAAGCAGAAATGAGAACATGTTTTAAGTCTTATTGAAAACTATGAACTTTATAATGCACTGTGCAAAAGGTATAATCTCATCATATATTATGTTTAAAACATAATATATGAAAATAAAACATAAATTCATATTTAACTTTCATATGGTATATCCTTTGTGAATCAAACACTTAAACATTGTGATCTTCATAATCATCACAGAAGACTTGACAAATGTAATAATAATAAACAGATTACTACAAAAATGCTGATAAATCATGACAATTCACCATAAGTAATGATGATATAAATGATAGACTCACCTAGCCTTCTCATTCACAACCAAAGGAGGTAGTTGTTTGTCATCACCTACTAAAATGAACTTCTTTGCATGAAAGAGAGGCCCAATGCAAGCAATTTGATTTATCTGAGATGCTTCATCAACAATACAAACATCAAACTTTTTGATCTTAAAGACTGCATGATTAACAGCTAAACAAGTAGCTGCTACCACCATCTGAAATAATAAAACATATGTGTATAAATAAATATAATGAGCATCTTCATAATCAAAACGCAGTAATTTTAAATCATCAGATAACTTTATTCGTTCTAATTTATTCTACATATCCAATATTAAATTGTTTTGTTGAGTAGATAGTCAGTAATTTTGCTGAGGTGAATATATGCAATATAACAATGGATGAATAAATGAGTTAAAAGTTACTTGATTTCAATTGTAGCAACTCATTTTCTTTTCATTCTCATACATGTATGTCACATTCAAAGAGGAAAACATATCTAAATTGCTTCACTTCTTAAAAATTAATTTTATATTGATTTCTGTTATACAAAATGTATCTCATACTAACTTTGGAAGATGTTTTAAACACTATATGCTAATTATACTTAAAATGATTTTCAGACTAGTTTTTAAACCATAAGAATCCAACAGCAACTGAGCAAGCAGCAAAAATTTTTGAACTTTTGATGCAATTTTTATGAATAAAAAATATTCTATGTTATAAAAATGTTCTGTGATGAAAGCAATATTCAAAAATGTATTTAAATAGGTAAACTCAAAATGACTAAATACAATTTAAAATATGTAAAAGTTCTTATACTGAAGATTTGTAAAGCATTTAGATCCTTCACTATGTACTTCCAACGATTTAATAGTATTGAAATTTGAGTTTGGAATAGCCATCCTTTTTAATTGACTGCTGTATACATTTTTTATTTACATGGATGAAGAGAGTATATCATTTTTGTTATTTCATTGACATGTAAACATTTTATATAACTTCACATATTTATTTAGAATTTTTTATGAATTACCATGCATATTATTCTAACAGTCAACTTCTGCTTGACCTCCAAATCAATATCTGTAAATTTTTTGTACACAAAAAGTAATTTTCACTTGTTTAGTACATCCGATTTACAAGACAAAATAAACAGAACTCAATCATGCCAAAACATTTTAATTCATATGTTTTGAAAATTATTCAACTAAATTTATTATGAATAGATATAATTTTTCAAATTAATTTTACTGATTTGTATTGATAAAATTTATGGCTTACAAAAAGTGTAATGAATATTATCAGTTAAATGCAAAATAGATAATGTAAATAATGTAATGCATTTTGAAATAAAATATTGGCAAAAACCAAATCTATTCATATACTTATAAGTTTCATATTAAATAAGAATGATTTTTCCATTTTATATGTTTTTCATATATCACACTTGCCATTTAAAATGGCAAATGAAGTACATTTAAAGTGGAGTATGTCAAATTATTAAAAAATATCAAACAATGAGGTTATTTTAATCTAATGAAAAAGAAGCAAATAATCACTTTTAGTTTTTTTGCATTTCAAGCATATATTCAAATAAATCCATTCTTTCAGTAGAAACTTATCACACTTTTAACTTCAGGTATGGAAATTTATTTCATAATTAAAATATTATTTTAATCTGTTGCTAAATTAATGCATACAAAAGTATTTAAAATTCAATTACCTGCTGGGTCATGAAAGCTTTAAATTGATCAACAGTAGTAAAGTCTCTTGTTAAAGTTTCAAACGAAAATTTCTTTAGAGTTTGATGAATGCGAGCCTCTTGACCGATTCTCACAAATGACATATGATCCTTCAGTTTTAACAGAATGTTATCAATAGCAGAATGTGTATAACTTGTCAAAAATACTGAAATTCCCATAGAAGAAAGAAGCCTCACAAGAGCTACAATGGTTGAAGTCTTCCCTAAATGGACAATTAGTAAAGTATTTTAAAAATAAGCATTACAAAAAAGGCAACAAATATATAATAACTTAAAACGAAACAAATAATAAAAGTGCCTTTATTATACATCACAAACTGTATATATTAATCATTAAAAATTAAATTTCTAAACAGAATATAGATGCTTTTCATGTAAATTGCAGGTGAAATGTAGGTTTCAATGAAAAAAATATAAAAGCATCATTCTATAACTTGTTACGCCTTTCATTCATGAAAAAATTATAAATATGAAGATAAAGCACATAAAGCATAACTTTAAACAAAAAAAAGAAATCTTTATTGCACAGTACCTGTTCCAGGCATTCCTTTGATTATAAAATAATCTTCTGCCATTAGGGCTTTAAGAACAACTCTCTGTTGAACTTTGTTAAGTCCCTTCAAAATAGGACGCCCACTCAATACCACATCTTTAGGAAGAGATTTGGAAAATTTTGGAGGTTGTTTTTCAATAATAAACTCTCTTAATTTTGAAGCTTCATTTTCATTCTCCATTAAACGCATTAAATTATTGCGAATACAAGAAGTCGCACTGTTGGAAACTTGTTTATCAATCCGGAATGTACAATCTTCATATTGAGGAACTTTTGAGAGATCTCTATGGAAAATTCAAAGCAAACCTTATATCTCCATAGGAAAATTGAAACGTTTAAACATAATAAAATAATCTCAAAACAATACCTTAAATAAAATGGAAAAAAATTTCATATTAAAGATATTATTACATATCTAAAATAACTACATACCTTTTAGAAAAAACAATCAGGATACAAACAAACTTAGAATAAAATAATCAAATGTCTTATAATGCTAATTGAAGATTAAACTGCTGATATTCATGTGACATACAAAATAATTCAGCAACTAAATTTTCCTTCATTCTCATTCATATATTCTCAATATTAATGTTCTGTAATAGGATACATTTTCATGTTGTAAACGAACATAAGACTAAGAGTATACCACTGATAATAAGCTATTTCCAATATCACATTTCATTAAGACTGCAATCTTTTATTAAGATATATTTTATTTAAATCGGTTTGTTTATAAAGAGAAACAGAATTTTCTATTTAAGATCAATTTGAAAGCAGATCATTGGAACAAATCTAGCAGGCGTAATCAATTATGATAATTTTTTTTTAATGTGATGTGTCAGAGTAAGGCCGTTTTAAATAAACACAAACAACTCTCCCACATTCAGAACAATTCTGATACCACAAGAGAAATTTTCTGCATAATTTAGAAAAAATTGAAAAATGTATGTGTAATAAATTAGATTTTTCCATGTTTTGAAACTAATTATATTTTTTGCTCTACTTAAATTCTCAGATAAAAACCATTGTCACTTTAAGTTAAAGGCCAGATTCAACTGTTTTTAATCACTTCAAGGGAATCCCCTTCTTCAGCATTATTTAAGGCACATGCATGCCACCATCTTTTTTCTGTTTTTGGATACTGTGTGAAAAAGCACATCTTGTAGCATTTTGGCCATGGTTTGACTCCACAATTTTAAAATAATCTTTAATATGAAGTTTTCTACTTGAAAATAAAGAGACGGAATAAAGTATATTGTTCCATTAAAAATGTGTTGCATTCTTTTCCTAAAACCTCTCTACATGTTTTATTCAAAAGGGAAGAAATGAGAAAGCTTATAATAAAATTCTATGATATATGGTTTTTTTTTTTTTTCTTAATAAAGACACAACTGCATAGCATATTAACTTTTGTACTAACAATTTTTATGCCTCCTTCTCTAATACACACACACAAAAAAAAAAGCGATGCAATAAAGTAATACTTTTTTTTAAGGTATGTTGAATAGATGGATTTTGGATATTCATTTGCACAATGGCCAGATATGGCTGAACTAAGTAAATCCTGTTATATGATCACACTATATGTATGCCAAGAATACAGGGTTTTCACAAAGTTTGTGTATAATTTAGAAAATTGAAAATTTATAATTATATCTGATAGAATATGTAAAAAGGATAGGAAAGCTTGATTTATCTTTTTTTCAAGTCTTTAGGAAAATTACTTAAAAATAATTTATCTTTTAAAATCTTTGTTGTCCATGATTTCACTATAAGGGAAAGAAAATTGGGATCTGCGATTGGCTGAATTAAATTCTACAATAATTCTTCTGTAGGATGCTACTTTTCAGCATTATAAACCTTTTTGGACATCAGCAGTAAATTTTAGTTCAATCAACCACAGAACACAATTTATTTTATCTTCCAGTGAAGCCATGAGACAAAAATAAATCATATTTACATATTACATCCATATTATAAAAATAAAATGGACATCCTGTATTTTCATAGAAATTACCAGCCACAGATTGCTTTAACTGACTTTCATGATTGTGTGTAATATATTCAAGATATAAATATTTCTAAAAAAGAAATATAATTACCTGTCTGACGTTACTGCTACTGATCTTTCATAAATTTTTGCAATGTAACCCATGGTAATAGCAACTTCAGTGAGGCTTCTTTCCTTGCTTACTGCAACATAATCTCCTTCTTTCAAACCAATGCTTGAGAGCGTTGAAGAGTTATCACTGTCTTCTGAGCGATGGAAAGTTATGATGTAAAATACTTGACCTATTTCTTCAATCTTTTTCACATTTGTGTCCAGGGATAAATTACTGAGACACATACCTTTCTTTTCTCTAGAGAATAAAAAGTAAATTGCATATATATAAAAAAAAGAAATGCCTAAAAAATTTATAATAACAAAAAAATCTACCCCCACCCCACCTGGTTCAACAAAAGTCAGCATGTTCAATACCCAGTTTACTAGACAACTGATAGCTTTCAAGTAATAAAACTTGTATAAAATATTTAAAAAAAGAATGGGAATTATGTGCCATCTGTATTTCCCACACCAGCAAAACTAATGCAATGCTGTTTGCTTTAAAATTTTTTTTTTTCTTTATAGGTTTGAAATCATTGTAATCAGATTATGTGATAAAGAATGGGATACAAACTTAAAATTTCATTTCATTCACTAATTTTTCCTCCACTTGTATAATGTCAAATAAAATTCATCAAATAATCGATAATGAATGTTACTTTCACTCACCAAAAAGAACATATAGATACCGTCTGTCTGCCATGAGAACTGTTGCCGCCAAATTGTCTAGTTTACGGCGGTCGCTATAGAAACAGGTTATCGTAGGAAGAATCCATTTCTAGTCATTAGAAATTCATTCAAATGTGCTCTGTCGCAAACTGGCACCAAGAGTAAAAACTCTGACTTCCATTCAATTCCTCCTATTCGAAATGGATCTTCCCTAGCATAACCAGTTGCTATAGCGACCGCCATAAACTAGACAATTTGGCAGTGGCAGTTCTTATGGCGGATAGACAGTACTGCCTCTCAACTTCAAACAAGACAAGAATTTCTTAACCAATCTAATGGCTTATATTTAATTTGTAATTTCATATCTGTTAGGTAATATGTTCAAATTGTATAACACTGAAAAGGATTATCAAATTATTTGCGATTTTTGCAGGTTTCTTCTAAATATTTCAAAATAAAACTAAAAGGGGCAGGGGGAGTTTTTTTCTCTTTTTGTAAATGCTTAGGAGGACCCATCAAATTTAGTTTTAGTACAGTCCTATACATGCATTAATCAAAAAGCTTCTGGCACTCTTTCTTATAATAAATGTCACATGTACATATTTTTGCTTCATAAAAAAATGTAACATATATTTTTTAAAAAATATTTTTCAATCAGGCTTCTCATTCGTACTTTAATACTGCTTACGGTGCTTTATTAATTTTTAAAATGCATAATATACACTTCAATAAAATATTTTGAATATTTTTTGAAATTTATATTTACTATTTATGAAGAGTTATAAATTCATTCATAAAGTAAGGATTCTATAGAGCATAAAATCACAGAATTCTCCTATGATTAAATTATAGTAAAAAGAAGTTAGACAAATTTATCTAGTAAACGTAAATATTCAACTGCTCACAGTGGTAGTAAGTGGGGTATAGATGCCTGCGGTGCCAGACAGACAAAAATTAGGGGTTATGCCCTTTAAGAAGTCACAATATGATTAGGGTCTGGAAAATACTTTACCACTCTCTGAATTTTCTTTACCCTGCTAAACCACTGATGATGACTGAGGGTGAAATAATCATATTATACCTGAGGTGCCACCTACCCTCACTATGCCCCAATAGACATAACATGAAAATTCTTATAGTAATTACCTATAAGTTGATTTTTCAGTCCAAAATGCATTGGTGAGAGCTGCACTACTTGATTCAAGAAGCAACAAATTAGACCAGTGCACAAAATATTCTAAATGGTTAGAATTCAGATGACTTGTAGTTGAAGAAATCAAAGAACTCATAGCATGGTCTGCTTCCAAATTTTTGTCTTCAGATAGAGCTCTACACAAAATAAATTTCAGAACTTTCATTTTAGATTATAAATCAAACTCAAGATGCATTCAAAGCTTTTGTAAAATGAGTCATAATTTAATTAATAATCAGGAAATAAATAATTAAAAATGAATGAAAATAAAATGATTAAATGAAGATTTTTCCAGCTTTCTTATAATTAATTATTCTGGGACAAATTATAAGTCAACAAATAATCTAAAGTCAATAAATTTCATTCTGGAATTCAATAACACAGGCATTCTCTCTAAAAAAAAAGACTACTTAATTTTGCAGATATTTGAGTCTTTCATTTACATTTGACAACTGGAAAGAGATTTAAAACATCATTTTATACATCAGACATAAAATCAGCAATAGTATATAGTGAAGGATAAAGTCATGACAAGGAAAGTTCCACAATTTAAAAATCACTAAGAAGAGTGTATTTTTCAAAATTGTTCCATAAAATAACTAGTTTTGAATCTATATTTTCCTGTTCTAAACTCTGATATACATATAAATATATAAGGACAGCTTAACATTTTTTAGCTGTCCTATAGCCAGCTGTGCTCTTCTACTGCATTAATTCCTTGATTAAAAAAGCCATATTCTTCAGTAATTTGTAAAAAAAGCTATAACAATTTATGCACAATAAGAGCAAAAAAGAAGCAATGACAATACATAATGACTAATGATAAATAATATATATAAAAAAGGTACTTTTCCGTTAGCCGGGCGCAAATGTCGGCAATTGTGAACCAAACGCGAGCCAAGTCGGCGGGCGCAAATGTCGCCAAAACTTGGCGGTATTCTACATTATTTGGCGATTTTTCGCTTGTGCCCGTCTAATGGAAAAGTACCATAAAAAATAATGAATAATACAAATATAAATAATCATAAAAAGCAGTTTATAAATATAAAATGGGTATAACTTGATTTCATACCTTTGGTAAACAGTACAAGGGAGAAGGTAAGGACATTTGCCACAAAATTTTTTACTATTCAGAGGTTTTGGAAGATGACAGTGTTCAATGTCAGGAGCATCAAAATTTCTTTGCATCCACTTAGAAGTATAGAAAGCAAGTTCATTTCGCAACTGAATCAAACCCCGGCGTGAATTATGATCAGCGGTAACTAATTTCATATTTGCTACATCTCTTAAGTAAAGTAATAAGCCATCAGACATTTCTTTAGTACGCTCTTCCATCATTAGAATATACAAGTTCACTTGACCAATATGTTCTGCAGAGTAAGTTGAACGGCCAGTTTTCAATTCAAGAGGAAGAATCTGTAAGAAACGAATATGAAGCATTATTTAAAATGAATGGTGTATTTTAGCTTATTAAACAAGCCAAATAAAAACAAAAACTGAATAATATAAGGCTATCAAAAAGTAAAGGAGAAACCAGATGAAAATTAGAAGAACTCATTAGCATAACAAGGAAAAGAAAAATTAGAAAATTAGCTGCAGAAAGTTATGAGTTCATATGAATCTCAACTCTTGAATCAATTAAGGAATGATTATTGTGGTATGAATATGTTAGAATTCCACATTTTTTACTTCTTCAAATTCAGAATTTCTGTATTTGTGAAATGTAGACTGATTCAATTCTTCAACATTTTGCTTTAGAACAATTATATCATTCTGCTATTACATAAAATCACATCTGGTATTACAAAAATTGGTGCTAATTTAAATTTTTAGACTACATAGAGTTCAAACAAAAGATTAAAGACAGTAAGCATGGGTGTCACTCTTCAAAATTTGCAAGACTGAACTTTTTTTAAATTTACACAGTCTAGCATTCTTTACCAGAATTAAAAGAAAAAAACTCTATATAAATGTTACCCCATAAACCAAAAAAATATATTCAATAATAAAACAACCAAATAAATATTATCAATTCAATACAAAAAAAGGAAGAAAATATATGGATACTTAACAAAATCAAACTTTCAATTGTTTCTAAACTAATGTTTAAACACATTTTTTATTTAAACACATATTTACACCCAAATAAAGGCTTGCTTATTATTATTATCAATAAAACAAATTTCTTTTTCAGTTTATATTTTCTATTTCTTTATAAAAAAAGTTTGTTATTTTTGTAGCCTTAAGATTTTCTTTCACTTTGTGGTCAGACTTTGGGTTTGGGCAAACTTTTTTTACCATTTTTATCTTGTATAAGAGAGAAGGCCTTTCTTTTATTTAATCCTTCTGGCTCAGAATGAGTTGAAGTTTCTGCCTGTTTTGGAGTGCTGCTAGTGAGTGCTTGCTTTGAAGATTGTTTTATTTATTTATTTTTCTTCTTCAAATTCTCATGGTATATTCTTCTGGCAGAAAAAATGTTCTGCCTCATCTTATGTCCAGGAATTAGTGTTGTACTTTTTTTTGCCCTGACTCCTCAAATAATATTTGATTAAGCTGCAAGCTTTATAGTTTTGAATAGTTAAGGATGTTCTATCATTTGTAATGATATCGTCCATGATGTTAAATGTGCCCTCAACCAAAGGGCCAGAAAAAACGCTCATTATGGCTTTAATAAAACGAGACAGAATTTTATATTTTTGGCAGCCACTTTCTTCCATTTAAAAAATTTGCAACCACCAGTCAACATCAATTCTGCCACCCTCTTTTTCCCATTCATCCATGTCTATTAAGTTGACTCTTTCATCAATGATATACATCTTAACTTCTTGTATAAAAGAACCCATATCATTTTCAGGAACAACATTAGGCAGCATTTCTCCTAAGCTTATGAGTGCAGATAAGCATGAACTTTCTTTTCTAAACTTAGGATTCAATGCAGAAAAATACAACAAGCATTTGCTATTTAAAGGAAAGTTCTTTAAAATATATGTGCTTGTTTGCAGATATGCCTCTTTTAAAGAAATAAAAAACTGATCGACCCACTTGCTTTAACTTTTTTAATAAGGCCATATGCAGTCTTTCCCACATTTAAATATTTATCATTTAGTTTCTTTTCTGGAAGTACTTGAAAGTCTTTCAATTCAGTCACAGATTTGGGAATAAATTTAGGCTAAGAAAAAATGAATAAAAAGTCCTTAGGAAATCAAAAAGTTCTGCATGAACTTGGTGTAAAATGGGCTTTTCAGTTTGTAATAGTTTCACCTTTTCATTAAAATAGGGCAAAAATTCCCTGTAAAAAACCAGTAAACAATAGAACTTTTCATAATGAAAGAAAAGAGTGGATATTACAGCATCTTTTCTAGAAATACTCCCATCAGATCTCTTTTGCTTTTTTATTCTATTTTGTATAGTATGTATGCTTTTCTTTTAATCTTCAGAAATTTTGCAATAATGGAAAATTGCAATAAGCAAATCATGGTATTTCTCCGTTTCTTCATTGGATAAAAAACTTGCATAGTACATCATCACAGCATCTTTTAAGGAAAACAGACTATTACATATAGTAAGCATCTGTAAAAACCGGTTGTCATTTGGCCTTATAAGTTTCAAATTATATTTCAAGTTCATATTCTGCTGAAGTCCAACAAACAGTTCAGTGGCTTTGGATGATTCATATAACTGAAAACATTCTATTAGCAAAATCTTCAATGAATCTATCAAAATAACTGAAAAACAATTTAGCAGTGTTATGAAATTTATGTGCTAAGTCACCATCAATGTGTAACAAATTCTTGTTTGCATTCCTCAACAACTTTTAAATACCCTTTTTGAAACCTCTCATGGTATTACAATTATCAAGTAAGCAACTTATTACTTTAGAAAAACTAATTTCATTGCTATCCAGCAATTCTTTCAAATGCAAAAATATGTGGTTTACAGTGGACATGTTTTCTTTTCTTGAACCTAGATAAGCAGTTATGATTTTTTTCTTTTTCATCATCATTAACTTTGACAAGAACATTGATGATTTTATCACCATTATTATTAGTAGCTTCATCTACATTCATGGAGAAGTAATTTTTATTCAACTTGGCAACTAATTCTTCTCTCATAGTTTTTGCCACACCATGTCCAGTTATATATGTTGCAGCAGTCCTCTCCATCTTAAGCTTTGGCAAAGCTAGCCTATCTTTTGCCAATGTTTGACAAAGTTCTACTAGCTTGAGCGTGAGAGAAAATGGCAAGGAATTCTCAGCAACAAAACAAGCAAGAACAACTTTTTTATTTGCCCTTCTATTATTTAAAGAAAGAGTTGCATTTTCACTTATTTGTTTTGATCCTGGAAAAATAGATGCACATTGAAGTCCACAAAAATTCCTCTGGTGAACTTTGGTCATCTGCATGCTTTTTTAATGCCTTCTTACCATTATTTCCGTAGTTTATTTTCTTAGGGCAAACGAAACAAAAACAATGGCCAACCTCATTTATCTTCTTACACCATTCGCTAAAAGATACTTCATTCTGATCTTTTTCTTTGAGCCACTCAAGGTGCCATTTATTTCTAACTCCAGTATCGTTAAATTGTTGACCTATCTCGATGAAGTCCATTTTAATTCCATACAATATTTTAATCCGTAGCAATTAGTAGACACATAAAAATTTGAAAGCAAAGAAAAAATGTTAACAAATACATTCGAAGCGAAAGCCAGATTCAAAGATAATTTTCCCATTCGCCTCCGTTCGGTAACGTTGTGCAGTACACTAGCATCTCCCGACAATAGGGGGATTTTCCCTTAGTCCCAGCACATGCGCAAAAGATTATGCCCCGGTTATCTGGAGATGCTATTTGCAGACGTCGGAGTTCAGCTTTCATCGGGATGCAAGGCCATTATTGGCTTATTTCACAACGATTACGGAAAGCAAGGAAATAAAAATCCATAAAAAGTTTTTTTGGGTGGAAAACAGAATTTTGTTCACCAATTTTTTACTGAGACAGAATTAAGTCCGCCGATTTTTTACCGAGACGGAATTCAGTCTGCCAAATTTTTAAAAAGACGGAATTCCGTTCTCAGGACTGAAGAGTGGCACCCATGCAGTAAGAGACATTTTGTCTGACAAAACTCACAGAAATCCAGTGGCTCTGAGCTGCAATTACAAACTGCTACAATAATAGCTTACAAATTAAGATATGGATTTGCTCAAACCATACGGAAAGAACAATGGAAAACTTTGAAACAAAGTTTATTTCTCTTTAAATGTTGATGAAAACATAAACAGAGTAAATGAAAGTATATTGACTGTTTAGGTGCAAAAAGAAAAATTCAAATGAAGCAATTCTCAGAGCTTAAGCCTCCAAACAGCAAGATAAACTTAGCTATTATTTTTTTGTAAAGGTCAAGAAAACAAATCAGTAAATAACTTTGCAAGATGAAGCAGTGAAACAGTTTTTAATAAATATTAAAAAAAAAAATTTTTTTTTTTTTTACTCTTTAGAAACACATATGCATGCATGTATGTATGTGTATTACATTTTTTGAATTAGTTGGAATTCTGTCACATTTTTACTTCATGGTATTTTTCAGGAGTTTTTAAATGGAGTCCTAATTACTCCTGAATTAAGAGGATGGAATTAAAATCTAGCCTTTTTTATTTACTAATCATAAATGAATAAATATAAAAAATCAACATACACAAAAAAAATATAGGATATACATTAAATAAAAAGCCAGTAATACATGAAAATTGAA
The DNA here is from genome assembly GCA_013235015.1 of Araneus ventricosus. Classification (NCBI taxonomy): domain Eukaryota; kingdom Metazoa; phylum Arthropoda; class Arachnida; order Araneae; family Araneidae; genus Araneus; species Araneus ventricosus. The sequence continues at coordinate 2,066,486 of BGPR01000024.1, forward strand.
ATGACATGTATGTAATACGTAGTATGAAAGTAATATATAAGAAAGACAGAACATTTGCATCCCTGTCAACCAATAAGAAAATAAATATTTTTTAATGAAGTGGAATTTTCTAATTATTGGTTCTTCTTTCTAAACATAATAAATATTCTAATTTTGACAAATTTTAGGAGCTATCATGTAGTTAACAGTTGTAAAAATTCAAACAAAAATTACTTTTGTAGCTTGTTGAAAAGATGTCCTAACAGTCATATCAATTTTCCCTTTAATGCCATATTTAGGGCTCCATATGTTATCTTCAATACCTTCAACCTGAGTCACTTGTAAACTGTTAGCAGGTACTTTTCCTTTAAATGTGCAATGCTTTTGAATCCAGTTAGCAATACTAGGGACATATTCTTGGACCTTTTCCCTGATTTCTGCTTCTGATGACTCTTGGCAACTCCTGTAAGTAATAATAAAAACATGAAATTCTGCTTTGAATTCTTAAAAATGTTCATGAATCTATATTCGAATTTTTTTTGATAACTGAATACAATGATTTTACATAGATCTTTCTCTCAGAACAGTTGATGACTATTTTATCATTATTCGTGATTATTTACAATTATCTTCCAGTGGTGAAAAATTTTATTTACTACTTAATTACATTAAAAATAAGGTAATAAATCATGCTAATACAGTGTTATGGAACACAATTTTAATTAGTAAAAAATCATAATAAAAAACCCCACCAGATCCTAGTCTTGTCACACAGGATAGGATTAACAATTCACAAATATTTCATTATAGTTTGAGAAAAAAAATATTGGTCCTTTAATATTCTTTTGAAGATACAAAAATATACTTGGCATAATTTATATTGAAATTATATAAAGGTAAAAAGAAAAAGAATAATATGTGATCTGCTTAAAGAAATAGGAATACTTACAAGCAAATTAAATTTTCCCTTTTCTTCAAAACTTTTTCAAGAATATCATTTATTTCTCTTGAAGAGCTGATATGATTATTTACAGCCTGTTAAAAACAAGGTAGATAAAAAATGAACAAACTAAAAAATTGCTTCAATTATCCATAATCAATCTTAATATAAATAAAAGTCATTGTGGGTACGTATTTTCCACCTCTCCTCCTAAACCACAGCACTGATTTCAACCAAACTTTGCACACTTATTAATTAAGACAAGGGGAAGATTACTGTCAACTTTTCAAAGTGCAAATGTTAATTAAAAGGTCAGTTAATTATAAACTAACCAAAACCGTTTTTCCGCAGCAACTTCAGAGCAAATTATTCTTAAAAAATTATTTTTATACCACCTTAAAGTTCAAATTTTTACCTTTTCAATGATACCAATTTTATGTCTATGACATTTTTTCTTCAATTTTTTAAAATTTATTAAATTGTTAATTACCTTCAGATGATTTTGAAATAACATATATTTATAGCTACTCTGTTGCTAGGCAGTGGTTAGACTTTGAACTAATTTACCTTTATTTCTGAAAGCTTTACTTATTTTTATAAATATATCTTAAGATAAATAAATGTCGGTATGTTTGTATGTATGTTCCACAATTCCTCCTAAACCATTGCACTATTTAGAACCAAATTTTGCATACTTATTATTTAAGACAAGAGGAAGATACCTGTCAACTTTTCAAAGTGCAAAAGTTAATTAAACAATCAGTTAATTAGAAATTAACCGACAGTTTTTCCGCAATAACTTTGGCGCAATTTGTTCCACAAAAAATATTTATATACAATAAACTCTCGATTATCCGGCATTCAAGTATCCGGAAAGCTCAACTAACCGGAAAAATTAGAAAATGAGTTTTTCTAAAAGTTTTACATCTGCGCGCCAAAAGTTAGCACGTGCGCGGCCCGTTCCATTCAAGCGGACAATTTATTTCTGGAATGCAACGTTTGCTCCGCACGGAAAGGCGTAGAAGGAAAAGCTCTTTGGGGGGGGGTTACTCCAGATTAGTAAGTCTCTTTTTTTCCCTTTATTTAATTACCCTCCAAATACCGGCAGATGTTGATTTCGATTATGTAATATCACGTGCGGGAGAATTGGAGGAGCCCGTATTGCGCAATAACCCTTGTGATATACTAAAAGATAATTACTTTTGATATTCAATCTGGCATTTGTTTATGATCACTTAAAAGAGTTTTATTATGCTTTCTGAGTAGAATATTTTTCAGTTTCATCGGCTATTTTTATATGTTTATATTTTTACACTCTATATATTTACGGTAAAAATTCGGCTACAGATCATATCTTTTTTTAAAATCATCAATGTTAATTTAAAATCTTCATAATATATTATGTAAATACAATGTTATGGAAGATACAGAAGTATTCTTAAAAATTATATTTAAAGCACATTTCAAAATGACAAAAACAAATTATTTGGCCAAAAAAATGTTTAAAAAAAAAAGGCTACAATCTAACCCCCCCATTTTTTCCCGTCATACTCAACTATCCGGACTTTTCAGGTATCTGGAAATCGGAGTTCCCCAAGCATGCCGGTTAGTTAAGCTTTTACTGTACCATCTTAAGGTTCAAAATTTTACCTTTTCATTGATACCAATTTTATATCTGTTAAATTTTTCCTTCAATTCTTTAAAATTTAATAAATAATTGATACCTGCAGACAATTTTGAAGTAACGTAAATTTATAACTACTCTGTTGCCAAGCAATGGTTAGACTTTGAACTAATATACCCTTATTTCTGAAATTTTTGCTTATTTTTATAAATATATTTTATATAACACGAGAGAGATCACCATCAACTTTTAAAAGCCCTAATCTTATTAAAATTTCAGTTAAATGGAAATTAAGCAAGATATAGCATTTTCCGTGATATTTTTCAAAAATATGCATTATGTCACAAAAACTATTTTTACACATATTTAAAGTTTTAAAAAATTATCTTTTCATGACACAAGTTTTATTTCTGTTCCATTCGTCGCCCTCATTAAAATTTTTTCAATTTAAATTGTGTATAAAATTTACAATTTGTAACACTTTTTTCTTGTTGGTGAAGAACAAGAGTACATAAGAAGAACTGTTGCTATCTCATATTAGAAGAATTCTGGATGAAGACTAATCTTATTATTTTTTTATTAATATTTATTTCAACGCTTTTTTAAAATTAAAAAAATCTTAAAATGTAATTAATTGTCCCAAAACATCCGTTAAAATCTTTCTTACACTGCAAGATTTATGAACAAAATTTGAAGTACCTATGTAATAAATATTAATAACTTATGGAGAAAATCAGCTATTGATGGTTTTTAAAAATTGTCTGGTTCAATTGATATTCTAATTTTAATTATAAAACGTTTCAGAAGATAAAAGAATTTTGGGTATTGTAATTTTCCATAAAAAAGTAGTTTTCAACATCAAAAATATTAGACATGAAAGTATTTTAATCCCGAGCAAAGCTGGGCATAACAGCTAGTATACAATATGTTTGTTAAAATTAAAAAAGTGTTATTAACTTAAGTTGTTAAGATTTATTCTATTTGTAACTTTAAGAATTTATTCTGAAATTATATTTTTTGACAAAAATAGCTGTATGTAATTAACTAAGGTACTATCACAACTTCTGTTCAATTATTTTAGTGAATACCTTCTAAGGAATGGTATATAAAAGGTATTTTATGAAAACTTTTAAAACATTCTACTTCATATGATTTAAAACTAAAAAAATAAGATATTAAATGAGTTATTTGTAGACTATTTGGAGAGATAATTTAGATAAAATGTTCATTGTTTATTAGTGGCAGCTCATCAGTTCAGAACTGAGCAGTGCTGCAAAAAATATTAATCATGGAAACACATTTTTTAAAAATCAGCTTTACCTTTACACACCCCAAAATTGTTAATTGCAATTATCTCAACTGTATTTTAGATAATTAATCAACATATCTTTTTTACTTCTGATAAAAGAAAATAAATGTGTATTAAAGCAGATGAGCTTCTGTCATGAGCCATGGCACCATCAAAGCAAAATCAGAACCAAGCAACAGTGAATGAGAAAAGGCAAAGAAAAACAAATCAAGTGATGATGAACCTTGGAAAGGAAAGGGGAAGAGAGAAAAAAAAAAAAAAAAGGAGCATTACACAGTGCACCAAAACTAGGCGGTCACTTGAGTCACCACCAAGTTCAATGGGAGTAAACATTGGTTTTCCCTTTTTGATGTGTCACTTAGCTATTCACAGTGAGCAAATTTCGATGCTTGCGAGGGCTATTTGGTGTGTAGCCCCAACCTCTGTATCTTTTACATATTAAAGCAGATGCGCAATTTTCTGTTGTCGTTCTTCATTATTATTTTTTTTTTTTCATTTTAATTGTTTAATTGTATTGAACTCTCAATGTGGAAAATTAACCATATAAAATTAAAAACAAAAAACAAGTTTTTAAAATAATTTCAGGGGGAGCTGCAGCTCTGCATCCCTAGCGAATGAGGCAACATTGTTGTTTCTATTAAAAACATACACCCTATTTTCATAAATAAAACTCTAACTGCATTTGATAAATTTTTAAAGTGTCTATTTGGAACTTGGCTGTAATATTTAAACTAATGCCACCATTTTTTTCATAGGTTTCCATAAAGTGATACAAACTATCACTTGCAAAACATAACATATAGTAAAAATATTAAGAAATTTAATCAACCAAAATAAAAAAAATATGTTATCCATTCTTGAAACCTTTCTTCATTGACACAATACAGAATTTATTCTAAGAAATAAATTTTCTGCAAAAATAATACAGATTTTAAAATACCTGCTGAAATATATCATGAACGAGACTTCCAATCATCATAACATTATTTCCAGAAGACCACTTAGGTAAAATGTGATTCAGTGCTGCTTTCCTCATACAAAAAAGAGTTGACACAACAGCTGTACTTGACAACAGAAAATCTGGATTAATCACAAGAAACCCAGAATGATTATCTATAACAGTGTGGTTATTTTCAAATTCCTTCAGTACATGCACTGAATCACCAACATTCACCAAACTGTCAGTCCTAAAATAAACAAAAGAAATTAAGAGATTCAGATAAAGCAAGAAATAAATGGATATGGCAGTTCAACTTACAGCACTCAAAATATTTAAGTACTTTATTTTAGTACATCTTATTCTTACAGCTGTAAAATTTATATAACTATATTTAGTACCTGTAAAATTTATATAACTATATAAGTACCTGCTGCAGGTACTGAATATTAAATACTAAAATCAAAATGAAGGTAAGTTACAAAATACATGCATGTAAAACACATACGTTTTATGTAAAAATAATGGCAAGTTCAACTAAACAACAAGAATAATAATGATAGATTATGTAGAATTATATAAATTACAGTAATAATAATGGTCTTATAAATTTTTTTACATCAAGATTTTTTAGCACTTTTAATTTAGTTCAACAACAGCCAAAATATGTACAAAATGTGCTTGCTACTTTTTCCATTATCTTCATCACAAAAATAGGTACCAAATCTTTCAAGCATAGCAACCTTACATTGAAAAACCTGTTATTTGTAATTTACTTGCACATATTTGGGAACTGCAGCATTAAAAGAATTTTCATGTTTACTTTTAAATTTGTTGACAATTGCTGTTTAGCTAATGGAAAAGTACCAATTTTCCTAAGAACAAGCCAATTCAATAGATGATACAAAATCAATAGATAATTACCAAAACCCTTTCAATCTGCATGTGTTCAAATCTCCACAGGAAGACTTCAAGGTTAACTCAAGCTCATTCATCTCAGTCCTGATTACTTTTTTCACTCGAAACAAAAGTTTATTCTCTATAAAGCTGAAAAAAAGACGAAAATTTTTTTTTACTAAAAACAGTACAAAATTACTTCTTAGTTGTTTTAGAAAGTAAAAGTATTAATTTCATAACATACTCATCAATTTCAAAGCTCTTCTATGAAAGAATGACAATAAATAAGTTTCATTATACTATTTAAAGTGAAATTATTACTTCAGAAAATTGAAATATAGGTACTTTTGTATTAACTGAATACCAATGAACCACCAAACGATAACGATATTTTCCAATGGCATGTGGTTAATTCATAAAGTAATAATCAATTGATATTCACCGATGGCTTGTGGTGAATACGAAAGTACAGAAATATATTTTTTAAGTTGTGTTTTTAGTTATTTATTTTCTTTTTCTCTATACACATAATAGCCCCGTGGTTAGGTTGTTAAAAAAGGTCGAATTCAGAATTAATTAGGGGAAAGCTGGTAATTGTTTTATTACCTATAGTTTTAAGTCTGGAATGAATATTCTAAGTTTTCCCCCTCCTTCTAGGTGAGCTTCAGCCACTGCGTGCATATTTGTAGTCACAAAATAGGACTTTTTTCAACAACACTGCTCTGCATGAAAATCGGCCCGATGCTATTCCTGCAAATTCCTGTGTAAAACGACCCCCTGAAACCGAATATGACCCCCATTTTGCCCCACTACCCACCGTTTTCTCGGGGCTCCCCCCCCCCTACTTTTTATCACTGTTCGGTAATTTTATGGCCACGAATTTGATTTGGAGGGGGGAAAGCATTATTTTAACCGTTAAATGTCTTCTGAGGGGCTATAGATTTGAAAAATTCTAAAATATAAACATTTGTAGCAAGGGGAAGATAAAAAATAAAGAGTGGCAACGTTGTACAGTGAATCTTCCAAACTTTCTTGTGAGGGCTTCGGGACCTTTCCCCCTCACCCGCTTTTAGCCAAAATTGTTGCTATATATTTTTATTATTTGGTGTGTTTGGTTGAGGAAATGGGGGGGGGGGGGCTGGAACCTGGAAAATGTAGAAAATAAGTGAGAAAATTGAGAAAACCAGAAAAACCGGTCATTTTTATTGATTTTTTCAAAATTTAAGGGGACAAATCCCCACCCAAATCTTCCCCTTGCTACAAATGTTCATATTTTAGAATTTTTCACCTCTATAGCCCCTCAGAAGACACTTAATGGTTAAAATAATGCTTTCCCCCCCTCCAAATTAAATTCATGGGCATAAAATTACCAAGCAGTGTTACAAATGGGGGGGGGGACATCCCCAGAAAACAGTGGTTGACGGGGCAAAATGGGGGTCATATTTGGATTTAGGAGGTCATTTTACATAAGAATCAGAAGGAATGGTATCAGGGCTCGAATTTTTTTTTTTTTTTGCAGCGCAGTGTAATCAAACAATATCTCAAAAACAATTCATGCTGTCAAAAGCATTGATATACAAAAGTTGTAGAGCTTAAAATTCCGACTAAAATGAGTACTAATATTTATTATATTCAATGAAATTAAGCTCACAACTGCGCTTCAAAGTTTTGCCTAAATCGCTAATCAAGCGCTTGAAGAGAGAAAGGACCAAGTTATCGGTTCACCCTGCCTCCAATTATTATATATACATTTTAAATATGTTCAGGATGCTTTTATAATTATTTCAAGGCTTTATTTAGAATATTTTGAGGGGAAAAACCACTGTTATTATGATTTAACAGAGGAAAACATCACACGAAAGCTTCAACAATGGATGAGAGCGTGTTTATTAATTAGAAGCAGCAGATTTCTCATCTGATGGGAGTTTCCAAAATAACTCAAAGCTTCTTCTCCATTCAGGTATATCCACGGTATTTTAAATAAATTACCAGTTATTTTGCAAAATAAATCTTCCAAAATTATAAACTGCACTCGAAATAAAATAAAAAATATTTCAATAAAAAAGTACCATAAACGAAATTGCCACGAACGGAGAAGAGTAATATACAACTGACTTTAAAGAAAAACCCTGAAGGAATTAGAGTTCCAAGTTCTCTTTCAAGTAAGCAAGTTGCATTGTACAAGGGACATTGTTACTGCTGTGACTGATTAGTGAATATCTACCCATCTCGGCATATGGGAAACACGTGTCCATCATCTATTGATAGTTAAAATACAAACACAGAGAGCAGATGCGTTGATGACGTCACTCTGGGAGCACACCGCTTAGTCCCAATGATACATAGTGGAATAAATATCATATTTCAGAGCTCTTTTAGCAACAAATTTTTTTTTTCTAAGCCCGACTTTTTGTGGAAACGTTGTTGAAGAGTCACACATCACAAAGGAATTAAAATATGGAATTTTTAAGAGATCTTATTAGAGAGATTAAAGAGATCTTTTCTTTTGCATCTATAAATCCAAAGTTTCCGAACATCAAGATCTTTCAAAAATAAATGAAAAGAAATTTTTTTGCCTTCCAAAATTTCTCAAATGTATCACACATCCGACAACAGGATAGTCATGCATTGTATTAGCTTTAAAACAATAGCTTTATCAAACAATAGCTCTGAAAATAACAGTTTTAAAATCTTTAGCTTTCGAACTAGAAAAAAATTAAACGGAATTTAATTTAAGTGGAAAAACCGAGTAATGCCTATTCGTAGTTTCACTTCCAAGGTTCATGATGAATTATTTCCTGCGAATCTTGACACAATATTCAGAAGAAACTCTCCTAAAAAAAAGTCTGATGCAGAGTTACAGAAATATTTTGAATTTGAGCTGGGTCCTTTTCCATTGTCACTCTTTGATGAAGGAGGAGTGTGTAAGACCCACAAGTCAATATTTTATGATTTATTTTGTACTGAGACTGACATGCATTTCACTTCAGCATGTTATATGGTTGATAGTAGATTTCTGTTACATCGTGTGTCGTGGCAGGCAAAGGAATAATTTTCTTTCATCCTGAAGAAATATGTTGACTTCAATGAAGGGGCCACAATAGTTTTTTTATGGTTACCCTGAAGATGCAGCGAAAAGTACAAAATCAGTAGAACGTATCAGACAAACAAAGAAATACATAGCTGGTTATGTTATGTTTGATGAATCGATGTCAGCCACTATGTCCCAAGATAAATTTTTATCAAATGATAAGAACAAACAAAGGCTTATAAATATGTTATGTGTTAAGTTTCAAAAAGAAGGTTTTGTTGTGAAGCAAGCTGATTATCTAATAATCACAAGTGCTTTGGAAATAGAAAAAGGTCACAATGTCTTGTGGTTGTTGGTGAAGGTATTGAACTCTTGGTTATAATGACATCGTCCATTAATTCTGAAAACATTTTCTTCTTGAAGCCTGGAAGAGGTGAGGCAGGAGATACATTATATGGTGCAGCATTGCTTCACACAAAAGGGACAATATTTCGTTTCTTCATGCATTCAGTGGTTGTGATACCACAGCTGCTCTTTTCAGGCAGGGGAAGAAGAAATTTATGAACATTCTGAACAGCACTGAACTGCAACAAGTTGTGAACATTTTCCGTGATGTAAATGCATGTCCATATGACATAGATGAAGAAGGACAGAAAGTTTTGATAGCCTTGTATGGGGTAAAGGACAGTAAAGAACTGAGATTTAAACTTTTTCAAAAATCAGTAGTAAAAAATTATTTCAATTTAGCGTCTCCCCCCCCCCCCTGCTACAGCAGCTGCACTTGAACACTCTCCGTGCATACCTACAAGTTCACCTTTGGAGTAGATTTGTCAAAAGCCCCTTAGATTGGGGATGGAAAGAAACCAAACATAGATTGTTCCCAGTCACCACCCACAAGGAACTAGCTGCACTTGAACACTCTCCGTGCATACCTACAGGTTCACCTTTGGAGTGGATTTGTCAAAAGCCCCTTAGATTGGGGATGGAAAGAAACCAAACATAGATTGTTCCCAGTCACCACCCACAAGGAACTAGCTCCTCGAGCCCTTTTCTCTATGATGTCATTGCTAGTATGCAAAAGGGTGTCATTTGACTCGCACCTGTAGGAAATCTGGCATTAAATGTTCTATAATTTGTTATAACTGAAAATGGCAATGGTATACCAATTCTCCAGAAGATGATAGCATCGTTGCAAACATGGCTAACCAAGAGGCTGAAATCAATATTGGGATGAAGGAGATAATTTCAGAAGTTGACTTGGAGGAAGAATGTCAAACATTGCAAGTGGAGAAAAGTGGCAGTAAGCAAACTGACATTAATGATTATGACTCACCTTCAACATCAAAAAAATTTAAATTGATCTAAAACTTTATCTATTTCATATCACTTCAATTACATGTAATTAAATAAGTATTAAATTGAAAATAATTGTTTTTCATTGCGCTCTCAGCCATTGTTGAAATTTTTGTGTGATGTTTTCCTCTGCTAAATCATAATAACAGTAGTTTTTCATTCAAAATATACTAAATAAAGTCCTTAAATAATTATAAAAGTATCCTAAATGAATTTAAAATGCATATATAGAAATTGGAGGCAGGGTGAACCGATAACTTGGTCCGTTCTCGCTTCAAGCACTTGATTAGCAATTTAGGCAAAGCTTTGAAGCACAGTTGCGAGCTTAATTTTCATTGAATATAATAAGTGTTGGTACTCATTTAGTTCAGAGTTTCAAGATCTACAACTTTTGTATATCAATGTTTTTGATAGCATGAGTTGTTTCTGAGATATTGCTTGATTATTGAAAAAAGTCCTTTTTTTTTCTGACTACAAATCTGCAAGCAGCGGCTGAAGCTCACCTAGCAGGAGGGGAAAACTTAGTATGTTCATTGCAGACCTAAACTGAAGGGATTAAAACAATATCCAGCTTTTCCCTAATTAATTCCGAAATCAATTGCCCAACCACTGGGTTATAACATTCACACAGAAATATCATTTTTTCCTTCAAAAATTCAAGCATGGCTGTGAATAAGAATTCATAAATAGCTTTCTTTATTTATATATATATATATATGAAGGAGAATGAAATAATATGAAGGAGAATGAATAATTCAATAAAATACCATACTTTTAATGAAAAGTATGGTATTTTATTGAATTATATATTTACTGTCTTTAGTGCAATATAATGTTATATTACATATTTTTATCCTGAATTTTAGTTGTTTCTATACAGTTATGTTTTATTGTTAGGGTTAGTATAAGACTTTTCTTTCTAAATTCTTTCATTTTAGGGTAAATTACCCTGTTTGTTTTTTCAACAACAATAGTAACAGGGATGGTTTGTACAACAAAATTAATTTAACCTGGCTAAAGCTTGTCCACAGCCAAGCTGCTATATTAATTGTTGAAAACTCCATTTACTTGGATTGCCTATTTCAATACTTTTAATAATAACAGAGTTTTTTTACTTGTTGACATGTAAAGGCTTAAACTTGATTTTTTGTTCATGGTATCTTCAGTATTTTCAATTTTTTAGATTTTATTTAAAATTAATGTATTGTTCAAATAATGACTTTTTGTATAGGATTTGATTCTTGATATGTTTTGTTTACTTTATTTCTGTATGATTATATACAAGTTATATTTGGATTTATATTATATACATATATATATACTCCCCTGTTGCTTGATTTCTAAAAAAAATTATCAACAATTTTACTTTGTTAGGTTACATTAGATTACTGGTTGTACTAAATCAAACTAAAGCAAGTTCTAATAAAGCAAAGTTATAAATAACTCTCCTGCTTAAAGGCAGCAAAAAGCAGATCAGTTCATGTTAACTCCTGAAATTCATTGATACTTAACATGCAACAATTGACATGAATCATTTGAGGAATATATTGAACATGGAAAAACTAATAGCCCCTCTAACTTTTAAAAAATTCCAAGTCTGCCATAGAATGTGTACTTGAATATAAATGGCTCTTACAATTAAGTTAAGCTCTTCTAAGTAGTGTAAAATAAAATTGGTAATTCATTTATGAAAACTATTAATAAAATTCAAAAAGACAATGAGGAAGAATTAGATTACAAATCACACAAACAAGCAGTTTGAAAAATCATAATGAAGAACACTTAAAATCTTTTTCTTTTACTTAAATATTTCAAAATCTTGGTTAATTAGAACAATCTTACTAAATGAAATAATAAATAAATATACTCGTATATTTCTGTACACCTACTTCTCAACTTAAGAACCTAACATGCAATTTATGACCACAAAAAATAAATTTCATAATAAAACACAATTTCAGGTATAATAGAGTTTATCCTGTGTATTTTTTTACATTATATACAATAATTAAACATACATAGATTGATATTTTGTGTCTTATGTACAATTTTTATATCCTGTTTGAATGCACATAGTGGCTAAAAATAAAAATCCAATTAATGATCAGTCAATCTGAATGGAACTTGGTTGTAAGTCGAAAAGGCTGCAAATCTCATTCCACACAGCATAAAACATGTCATTTTGAAATTTCATATATTTAGTATGCTGATCATGCTTCCATTTTATAATGGAATATCATAAAACAAAATAAAAAAAAAGCATGTAAGTAAGATGACAAGAATGAGGGTGACATTTTGTACACATTTTTATCATACTGCTCATTAATGAAAGACTTCTGTACCATTAAATGCAATTTAAGATACCCTTAATGTATTTTAAATGCTATTCAATTTGACACATTAGTAATAATATGTAGAACAAAGTATGAACTGATAATATATTAAATAAAACCACCAGCCATTGTATAAAGAATCATGAAATCTTAGTAAAATAATAGGATGTTGTGAAAAGTTAGCAATACACAAAATTAATTTGTTAGAAGATTCAAACAGGAGAAATAAAAAGTTGAGAAACTTCTAAATTTCAATTTCATAAAAATAAAATAGTCTTGAAAATATTTCAACAATAATATGTTTTTCAAATACAATTTATGAATCTAGCATCTTAAATGCAAGGTTTATGATTTTTAAGAAGTACATAGGAATTTGAAGGTTAAATTAAGAAAAACAATACAATCAGAAGACTTACTGAAAAAAATGTTTTTAAATTTTAAAAATTACCAACATAAAATTATAATTTTTATGCAGATTATATTTTTAATTCATCAATTCCAAGTGTTTTTTTAAAGGTGTATATAATTAATTATTTAACAGGTTCATAACTTACTTAGATGTTCTTATTTCAGACTTTTGAGACAACTTAGAAACAGATATATTCATTTCTGTAAAACTATCACATGCCTTCCAATCAAAATCATCCATCCAGGAAATTGAATTTTCAGCATTCAATATTACATCCTTGTTTTCATTGGATGAAACATCCATTTTCTCCAAGGTTTGAGCACAGTCATTAATTTCTTGAAAAACATGATTTGACAAGGAATAGTCTGTGAATTTAGTTCTTTCATCTAAATCTATCTTCAAATTCTGTGCATCTTTACAAATGTTGTTACTATACAACCTTGTATCTGATGGTTCAGAAATTTTAGAGTCACTTTTAACATCAATGCTAGTAGTTAATATAGAATGAGCACGATTTGAATTTACAGGAGCTTTAAAAGAGTAGTTTGTAACTGATTGTTGTGTACACGACCCAATATGTTTCATATCAGAACTGTCTTTATGTTTCAAACAAGACTTAGATAATTTTGAGCTTGCATTACTTTCTACTTTCCCATATTTAATATTCACAGAGGTATCTATTTCATTTTTAGTATTACTAATTACAGTACAACTATTAAAATTAGACGCTGCTACTGCTTCCAACTTTGTGGAAAGAGAATTATCACAGGCAGTATTACCAAGATCACTTTTGTGACATTCAGAAAATAACTTAACTCTAGCAGGGTTATTACCCGAAGAATTCACTTTGGAATCATTTAGTTTCTTAATTGGAGACAGTTCTTTTTTTATGTAGTTAAATAATGTAACTTGTTTAGCTTTATCTTTAAATTTTTTGAACTCAGGTGAAACTCCACTTGTTTTCTTCCGTTTACCATTTTGAGATGGCTTCTTTTTAAGATTTGGTTTCAAACTCATAGAATTGGCCAAAACTAATGGTTGTTTCCTTAGAGTTTTTGGAGTTGGAGGAACAAAATCATCATTATCAGATAAATGATCCATTATTTTAATGAAGCCAAATGTAACCTATAAAGAAAGCAAATGTTAAAAAAAAAAAACTTAGAACAGAAAAGTATTTTCTATATATAATTTAAATAAATAATCTACACATTTTAACCCTTTCATTTAAAGACTTATGTTAAATCTGCTTCATCAAAAGTGAAAATGCATGAACACCATGAAACAGATCACATGAGACTTTCAAAGCAATGCAATAAGCAGTCAATTTTAAAAAAAGGAATATTTCTTAAGGTACTTGAAAATCATTACTTACTAATTATGACTACTTCCTTATCAGACTACCTAGATCAGGGATGGCGAACCAATGGCATGCGACACAATATTCTGGGCACGCCACCGATCACAAAGTTCACTATAAAGCATTGATGGTACTATTTGATGGCACGTCTATGACCTCATTAAACATTTTTTTAGGAAAAATGGCACGTTGATACATAAAGGTTCGCCACCCCTGACCTAGATAGTCTACTAAGGCAATAAATAGTCTTTGAATAAAGGCAATGTATTAGGGAAAATAATGAAGACAAAAATGAATAAAATGTCTGTAACATATTATTTATTCACAAATTAAAAGAAATTGTTAAAATTAAGGTAAACATAGATGAAATATTTATAGAATCTGCTACATACTAATGAAAATAATAACTGCCATATCTTTTTGTAATATTAAACAGTCAGCAAATAAATATACAGCAAGTTATAGGATCTTCTTTTTTTTTCAATCTAGAGCAACATGATAGCTTTAGGTTTCGATAGGAAATCTTACCGTAGATTTTCAACTAAACATTCATTAAAAATTGTTCTGTACTGAAAAATTCTTTTATCTCAACAGGTTTTTGAATGCTTACGATTCAAGAAGTATAGTAAAGCAAAGATAGGATATGCTATTAAACACCATCAGTAACTAAATTTTGAAAATGCCTGAATTTATAAAACTTGGTTACTAAATTCAAAAATTATAATTCATCATTATCGTATGTCCATATTTCTAAACGTTTACAGGTTCATCTTAACCCAGTTAAATAATGATCAGCTGTCGACCCAGCGTAAACAAAAATTTGCGCGAGTTCAGACGCGCTTGAAATCTTCACTTCAAGTCGCGCGCTTTGGCTTTTGATAATCGATACCAAATTCTTAGGATATCGATATAATATTAAATGTATTTTCATATGGACGAGTTTTCTGCTTTCAGAAGTCCAGCAGGGGGTCTATTCTGGACCCCCGGTTGGGTTGGGAGTTGGGTTGGCTTCCGTTGTTAACGTGCGGAACCCAACCCAACCGGGGGTACCAGAATAGACCCGACATACAAGCAGATAAAATCAAGGTTTTTTAATGTAAATAAACAAACCAGAAAACTTGACATTTAATACAGATTATTGAAGTATAAAATATTATTGATGATGCAAATCTTTTGAAATGATGTTTGTGTAAAGAAGATGTGGATCTAAGCAGATTTACATTTCATTTACTTCAATGAATTTCTGCTGTAAAAATTTGAAAAAAACACCCCCCCCCTTCTTTTTTTTTGACCAATGATAAAAAGGGTAAGCACTTTTTTTCTCGCTCTTATCTTGTTTATTTGGCTATTCTGTTCTTGACGAAGAAAATCAACAGAAAACACGTTACCGCACTTAGAAAGAAAAAAAACTAAATTCACGTGACTTTAGTCATATGACAACGAAGCTGCACATACCATCCCAGATAGCTGGATGATAGATTATTCTGGTACCCCCCGTTGGGTGAGGTTCCGCAAGTTAACAACGAAACCTAACTTAACCGGGGGTACCAGAATAGACCCCTTAGTTTGCAGCAAAGTTGCAGAAATCTTGCTTTGCAAAATCTGCAACAAGTTTGACGGGTCTATTCTCGTACCCCGGTTGGGTTGGGAGACGTCACTTTTTCCGCACGTTAACGACAAGTGCGATTCTCGTACAAGTTTTTCCAACCGGTTGGGACCTCGCTCGGTCGAAAAAAGGACTCCGATTTCTCGCTAGCTCTGTAACTGGCGTAAACGTTATTCGCCAGCGAAAAGTGTGGTTTCGATATCAGAACTTATCAAATTTTCGTTTAAAATGGAGGCTGCTAAGACGTTAATTGTGTTTTGAAAGGGTTTATTGAGATAAATGTAATCCATTTGACCAATCTGAAGAAGAATTTATCAACTACTTTAGATTTTTTAAAAGTAGTTAAATCTTTTATCGAATTTAAATAATTTAATACGACAATCTAAAGTAATTAAATCTTTAAAAGTAGTTAAATCTTTTACTACTCCATCAAGATAGTCAATAATGATATTTGATAATTAGCTAAGATCCATTACATTTAAAGATTTAATTACTTAATATTTTCTTATTAAATTAAATTATTAAATTAAATTAGGGTGACATTTTAACATTTTTTTTTTTAACATTGAGTGTGGAATGACTTTCCTGATTCCGTATATATCATTACAATTTTTTTTATTTGGGTTTTAATTCAAAGAAATTTGTCAAATATGTACAAAGTAATTGCAAAATCTGACAATAAAAGAATTTTTCTTGTTCCTTGATAAAGATGTAATCTTTTTAATGTTGTGAAAACTTGCTGAATTTAATAACTTTTTTCACGTTTTATTTTCTTATATAATTGGAAAAATAAGTAAATGGTTTGTAATAATAATTTATAAGATTTATTCATGTTAAAATAATTGGCATGGAAAAAGTTTATTACTTTTCCTCTATCTAGAAAACTGGTAAAATTACATCAATATATTGAAAAAAAGACTGCAATTTATGTTCTATAAATGTATAATATTATTATAAAAGTATATTCTGTAAAATATAAATGGTTTAACCCCCCCCCTTAACAATGAACTTATGAAAGCAAGAAAGATGCATAATAATGCATCTTATAAGAGCAGAAGTTAAATCTTCCCACCTCTTACCCTCGGTGCTTTTTGAAAAGATGCGATCAACTTTCCCACTTAAAATTTGTGGATATTTTTCAAAATAATCCAACATAATTTCGAATTGGAAAGCAAATGTACGCTTCGCCATAGTTCCTTTGGCGATTCAAAACTCGAACTGAATCTGAAACCATAAAACGACGGTCGCTTGATTTGCTGCGCGCGCAGCAGAAATACGTCACTTCCTAGCGTAAAGGGCGATGTTCGAAACGACCGAAGTACGAGAATGAGACCCCTTCTTTCGGTCGAGAAAAAGCCATTAAAGTCCAGCGGTCGAGAGGCGAAACTCTCCCAACCCAACCGGGGTACGAGAATAGACCCGTTAAAATGAGAGACGAGTACGAGTATGGTTGAACGATGTTACGATGTACGCAGATACGAAGTGTAATAGTTGTGTTTTAATGTTCTAATAAATGTTTGTTTAGTCTTAGAAGAAGTCTTATGAATGTGCCAATCGAGAAGCCAACATGGGTTCCTGGTCATTCCGGGATCTTTTGGAATGAAAAGGCAGACTCTCTTGCAAAGCAAGTTACTGATTCCACGCCATTTATAGACTGGATCGCCTCAGAGGACATTATTTCCAACTTAAAAAAAAACAGTTAATCCAAATAACGCATGAAAACTACCGTAAAAACAAATACCAAGCATTGATTGGAAACGTTCCGGACATTCTAACCATCTCTAAACGGACTGGAAACGGAGTGCAGCATAATTAGCAAAACCATCATAACCCCAGGTCTCCTTCACAGATTCAACCTTCATCCCGATCCTTTGTGCATATCTGTAATGAAATAAATAATATTTCTCACATCCTACTAAAATGCAAAACATATGCATCCTTCAGAGCTTTTCTCTGGAACAAACTGAACATCGTTCGAACCAAACATTACTTATGATGTCGTCCTGTCTCATGCCTTCACCAACAAGAATTATCTGATCATCTTCATTCAAGCCCTCAAGTACTTTGATATTTTTTAGCTGCATCCTTTTGGCATCCAGCATTTCGTTACCTTTGTTGCTCTACTTGTGATTTTTTTTCTCCGTCCGAGACTATCAATTTCGGATTTCGTCTGCATGGAAAGATTGATACAATACTTTTTATGGAATGATCTAATCATCATTATGGAATCTTTGTTTTGGAACGAACTATACTGTGTCTAACTTGGAACTAGGGATAACAGCCTTTATTGCTTCAAATCCCATAACTCCTTTAATTCAAGTTCAAATGCAAGTCTGATAACAGAAGCCGCTTAGGATGAGGTTTAGGAGTGAATTTGTTAAGGGTTGGACCAATTATTCAAACAAAAGATTTCAGTTCAGACTGTGTCGAATTAGGGTGGTTTACAGTGGCGTATTTTGACAATATGAGGCCACAGGTGTTAAACTGTTTGAGGCCTCTTCTCCTATCAAGTGTGACAAATTTGCCTTCGATTTTGCAGGTCCATGTACGTCGTACAGATTTTGATGCCCTCCTAGGGTCTCGAGGCCAGCGGGTGATCTGGGTGAAGAAGTTCCTACACAGCTTCTAGATAAATCTTCAATTTTATTAATTTTCAGGTTATATGTGGCATTTTATTTCCATGGCCGAATTAAGCCACGCAGGGACCCTTAGGCAATGTTAGCTTCAGGACCTCCTGCCCAATTTCCAAAACAATATTCTTTTTTATTGATTTTATTTCATCTCTATACATGCAAGATTTTAAGTACTACGTATGGACGAGTTTCTGGTTTGTTTACATGCCTGTAATACTAAGTAAATGAATCTACAAAGCGGAAGTCCAACATACAAGCAGATAAAGTCAAAGTTTGTAATATAAGTAAACAAACCAGAAAACTCGTCTATAATAACAAACTGAAATCTCATTAAAAACATTTAAATTGCGAATCACCGTCAAGAGAGTTGGTTTTATTATAAAATACTTACAAATTTAAATTGCGTATAAAAAGTTTCAATTTAAAATTAATATTAAAAGTAAATTTAACATTTTGACAGAATCTTATTATTCTAATACAAAGGTTTCCAGAACTGTTGACTTGCGAATTAGTTAGCCAACTACGAAAAAAATTGGACCACATTGATCTGTAAACAAATTTTAAAAAATGGGAAAAATTCTAATAATATTTAGAAATTTAAGCAATACATAATTTTAATAAATTTAAGTATATGGACCTTGTAAATCAAATGTAGGGATAAAATTAGATAACCCCGAAAATATCACCTCAGGGCTTTCCAAATTTGTGGGGCCCATAGGCAGTTGCCTATTTAGTAATCCGGCCCTGATTATTTCTACTTACTATGAAGTATTCGTAATGATTCAGAGAATTTTTTTGTAGAATTTAAATTTTCTTTTTGTGAGTTTTTGCTACAAGCACCTAGATTTGGGCTGCATATGCCAATAAAATGCTTGTATAGCCGGACTATATTTCTTAATTAGAGCGGGGAATGTTTGTTAATGAGGCTGATGATTAAATGGATTTGGTTCCAAAATTTATCAGTACTGTAAGTGATATGTTTATTGAATGTGAGTTTGCTGTTAAGGCTTGTCTCGTAGAATTTTAAAAATGACTTTTTCCAACAGATGGCGCTGATGTTTACTAGGTTGTGACGTCATTGTTTCCATCAAATTTACAGCCTTGTTGCCAAGAAGGAAATAAATGGTACTTTCTGGCACATCAAAATAACTCGAAAGTTCCCTACCACGGTTCAGAAGCATCCCGAAATAGACATCGTATTGTTTCAAAACGGAACGTAAATATAACTAAACTAATCAAACATTTATTGCTTTTAGATTCACTCTGAATTGCTGGATAAACGTTGAATTTCGAAGTTGTATTTTGAACTATTTTAACTAACGGGATGCAGATGACCACGACGATGTATGAACTATTTCAGATGTGCCAACCATACCGTAGATGGTTTAGATTATTTAAAATGTAATGTTAGAGTATTTCAGATGTGCCAACCATCCTACTTACAATTGGATTCAAATTTAAAATTTTGCAAACTTATGTATTCCCAATGACAATATACTGTTTTGATATTTAAAAAATTTATTTTCAGAAAATCGATTAATTTAGACAAATTTTGATTCTATAATACTTATAATTATGAGGTTTGAATTCAAGGCTTAAAAGTGGAAAATAATTTTTTTAAAAACTTACTTTTTAATGCACTAATAGGAATGTATCTTTTAAACTGTTTTTTATTAAATTTCTTATTTTTCTAAACTTATACCTACATGCGCGACATTCCATCGCTCCTTCCGTCCTGATTTGAATTTTAGAAAATGCATCCCTCCAGTAAGTGTCCTATTGTCAAAGAAATCTTTCCAAAATGACGAAAAACCTATTTGAACGCGCAAATTTTTGATAATTGAGAGTCTATCGCATTGTTAACACCATACGCAATAAATTTGTAAGTAATACTTGTTGAGTTCGAATAAAATTTATTAAAATTGTTAACTCCCTGAATAATAATCTATACTTATAAAAGGCAATGTTTGTGTGCGTGTGATGTCTAGACGAATCTATCGCACTTACAACCTTGAAATTTGGCACACAGGTAGTCGTAATGGTGACTGAATGCACCTCGAAGCCGAAATTTTAAAATTTAATCTAGAAATTTTTTTATTTAATATTTTGTGTTGTTTTGGTTGACTTTTCGCACCAATTTCTCAATAGAATAGTTTCGAATAAGTTTATGACAAAAATATGTACACCATCGGAAAGAGAATGCGATTTCCGTTCTAATAAAGTTAGTTTTGAATTTCTAACGTATAATTTACTGGATTTTGAAAAATTTTCTTAAAATAGTTGGTTAAGCCTAAAAAACTTTGTTTGGAATTTCAATTTCTCTTATCCGCCGTTCTAATTTTGTTATCAATTTGTTGAAGTAATAAACATAACGTTTCTCCGTGATTTAAAACAAGAGTGGTTAAAATTGAACAGTTGGTTGAATTTTAATTATTTTTTTTCTGAAGTGTTAAAAAATTTTTGCCTCAAAATTCTCTTGACGGTTCTAATCAAGGTCGCGTTTCCCCAACATGCATTTCGTCGAAATCGCATGACGACACAATCCCTTTGCTTCGCGCCGACAGATAATTCTTTTAATTTGTTCGTTTTTATACTGTTTGACAGTCGAGTATACGGCTGATATGGAAAAAAAAAGTCCTTCTAGGAGGGCGCCATTTGTTTTTGTCTTGACCGAATCAAATCGGCTGTAGTTCTAGACCAATGATGACAATTTTTTCTTCTTTTTTTGATTACGGATTGAAAAGAACTTTGAATGAATAGGGGATAATAGCCTTTGTAGCTGAAAATCCCAAAAAACCCTTTTTCAAATCAAATCAAACGGCTGATATCTTTAGTTAGAGAAGACTAGAAAAAATGAAATATGATTTCAAGGAGCTATTTACATAATATGGCTTCAAAGTTTAAATCTGAAGTGAAAGATTTAATCTCTCTTTTTCTTTTCTTCTTTGATTCATTTTGGATATATTTAAACTAGCAGCGCGCAAGGCGTTGCCCGTGGAATCAGGACTTTAACAAAATAAATAATAATAAAAAAAAACCCGCCCACAATGACATGAAAAAGTTTTGAAAACAAAACAAAAGATACACATTTTTTGATTTTCCTGCTTATTTTTTTTCGCGCTACAGTATAGAGTACGTTAATCCAAAACAATATTACAAAATTGGAACGTAAAAATGATTATTATACAGCAAGCAAAATATAAATCAAATCCGAAAATAATAATCGAAGTAATTCATTCAGGTGAAAGTCATGACGTATCCTGAGCGTCCTCCAATCAAAATTGGCATCAACGTTCCGAAGTGCCGCGCGAGGAACTCGATCGAGAAAAATAACTCTCAACGGCCCAGAAAAAATTAATAAAAAAAAAAACGGGAAAAGATATTTTAACCGGTCGTTTTAAATCCGACAGAACCGTTCTAGTTATAAGCTGAAAAAAATTGAAAATAATGGTGTTATTAGAAAGTCGGATGCAACAAATTTAAAAACAAAACCAAGATTTAGATGGTGAAACTGACTATTTTTTAAAAAATTCTCAAAATTCAGTAAATTACGTTAGAAATTCAAAACTAACTTCATTAGAACGGAAATCGCGTGCTCTTTCCGATGGTCTATCTATTTTTGTCGTACAATTATTCGAAACCATTCTATTGAGAAATTAGTGCGAAAAATCAACCAAAACAACACAAAACATTAAATAAAAAAATTTCTAGATTAAAATTTCAGCTTCGAGGTGCATTCAGTCACCATTACGACTACCTGTGTGCCAAATTTCATGGCTGTAAGTGCGATAGATTCGTCTGGACATCGCAGACAAACACACACACAAACATTGCCTTTTATAGATACTATAGAAATTATGTTTGTCTATATCTTTCGAGGCGTATTGTTCCATTTGAAATCGTTTAAGATTTCATTCTTTAACATTTTACCTGGTTTATAGGAATCAATCTTTTAAATCCTAAAAAAAAACTTTTTTCGAAAATATCGGTTTATTTTTTACTCTGTACTGTCAAATGTCATTATCGCGAAGAAAATAAGCGGGAAAACCAATAATTTGTATCTTTTGTTTTGATTTCAAAACTTTTTCGTGTCATTGTGGGCGGGGTTTTTTTTTTTCACTTTGTTTAAGTCCTGATTCCACGGGCAACGCCGTGCGCGTACTGCTAGTAATCTGTACTTATAAAAGGCAATGTTTGCGCGTGTGTTTGTCTGCGTGTCGAAGAATCTATCCACTTACAGCCATGAAATTTGGCACAGGTAGGCGTAATGGTGATTGAATGCACTCAAGCCGAAATTTTAAAATTTAATCTAGAAATTTTTTTATTTAACGTTTTGTGTTATTTTGGTTGATTTTACGCACTAATTTATCAATATCTTGTTTTGGATAATTGTACTAAAAAATAATACACCATCTGAAAGAGCACGCGATTTCCGTTCTAATGAAGATAGTTTTAATTTCTAACGTAATTTACTGAATTTTGAAATTTTAAAAATAGTCATTTGATCGGAATGTTTTTAAATTTGTTGCCACCTTTCTAACACTATTATTTTCAATTTTTATAACTAGAACAAGAACTTAAAATATCTTTTCCCGTTTTTATTTTCCTGAGCAAATATTATTTTTCTCAGCTAATCTCCGCGGCTCTTTTCCGGAACGCAGATGGCTATGTGATTGGTTGAACGGGTGACGTCACAACCATGAACTGGGTGACTGATTATTATTTTCGGCAGAATCTTAACGTATTTATTCATCTCGCATACTTTGCTTTGTGGCTTGCAGTATAATAATGATTTTCCAGTGCAATTTTTTTAATATTGTGTTTATCGCGAAAAAAAAAAAAAACAGGAAAATCAATAATGTGTATCTTTTGTTTTGTTCAAAACTTTTCATCATGCCAATAGCGGTTTTCCTCCTTCACATTTTGAATTCCCGATTTCAGGCAACTGTTGCCTGCTATAATAAATAAGACCCTAAGAAAATTGTGATTAGCAACATTTTGCAAAATGAAATTTTGCATTATATTACTAGTGCAACAGGATTGGAACTAGATCAGCTTTGGTTTAGAATTCACATTCTGCACGAAAATTACAACTACCATAGTTTCTAATTGTATTGACTGCGTATAGTGTTTTTTGGTAGTGTGCGATTTATTATCACACATTGTAATGTAGCAAATTACATTATGATTAACAATTATTATCTGTATTAGAAGAATCGTTTTATGTAGGAGGTGTTGAGACGACATCGAGTTTTCCCGTTTTCAAGGATGCAGCCAGAATCGACTGAAGTAGGTCCATTGTCAAGCATACATCGAAAAGCTCAGAAAATCTTGCATCTCCCCCACTCCGGTATAAATGCCATTGCAGCTAAGATAGGGTTGAATACTCAAATTGGCGAAAGGATATCTTCTAAGTACCAAAGCACAAGAGAAAAACCCCAAAAACCTGAAAAGTTTATTTCTGCTCAGGACTCAGTTGAAGAGCTGTGGCGCCCTCTAGTGAAATCAGGGAATATACTGTAGATTTCAAGTAAGGAGTAGTTTATTCCATTTATAATTATAATGAAGTATCATTTCAAACAAAATAATAAATATTGTGAAAAAATGGTACTCTGTAGATCGCCATAGTTTTCAAAGAAGTTAAACGTTTTTTCCCCGACAGAAATTAGGAATTTTAATTATATCCTCTTTCATATTTATTCTGACCCTTGTAAATTTTTATACAAAACGTTTTTTCCCTTCAAATCATAGAAGAACGTGTCTGTAACAATCATAGTAAATTTTACGCAATCATATGTACGTTTTTCTACCCAAGTGTGATGCAAAGTGAACCCTTCGCTTCATCTTTTGCAGACAACCTTAAGCTAAAATCCTAGATATTTTGCTTTCCTCAGGAAAGATTGCCGTCGAAAAGGTTAGCTCCGTGATTTGTTTGTTGGAATGTCTTTTCCGGAAAAGTATGCATGTGTTTTCACTGTGTTAATGACAACATGCCATACAACTCTGTCTTGTTGAGGCTGTACTAAGGGTTCTAACAATATAATTGATGGAGTTGCCCTGCCGAAGGATATTGTTACAGATCCAGAAATATTTTTTACCCGCTTCTATGCTAGTCTTTTGCCACGAAAGAGTTTTACAGTTTTACTGAAGGACAACTACGAACCCCAACATTGGGATCATTTTGGCGACAAAATGAAGGTTCTGGAATAGGAATTGATCCTATCTCTCCAGGAGACGGGTTGGGAGAATCTTCGAGGAATTCTACATGACGTCACATCTTGTTGGAAAAAGTATAAATACAGAGCTACTCCGAGGAATCAACCTCTTTGGAGTTCTGACCGCAGTGCAAGCTAGTGAGCTAATATACCTTGAGCCTATTGAAGCGCTGTTACTGATTTTCATTAGTGATCTGCTGCCGCTGTTGTTAATTTATACAAGTGCTGTTTAGATTTTGTCTGCGATTCATGTTTTTTGCTGGAATATTCGAGGAATAAGAAGCCATTTTTAAAACTATCAGCATATTGGACTACATTCAAAGGATCAATTTGTTAGCAATATCATTCCGAACAAACATTTCATAATGACAACATAACATTTCATAATTTTTGGGGCGGGCATTGGCGTGAAAATATTATAGACACCAGTTATCTGTTATGCAAAGTGATCGTTTTCTGTTAAATTAATTTTTGTGCTCTCATTTTATCACAGAAGTAGTTAAAAAGGTCTTTTCTAATAGTGGGACAGCACTCAAAATACGGACAATTTTACCAAGTAATGACTTAAGAAGCGCATTTGAAACTTTTCGTTAATAAATTAACTAATTTTATAATTACATTGTTGGTCTTTTAATTCAGGTTGCATTTCTTACAAAATTCATGCTTGGCGCGAATATATATATATATTCTTGATTATACATTTACGGCTGCAAAGATTCAATTTCTAACCTGGTAGAAATCAATCATAAGAACCATAAAACAGTTATGGAATCATAATGTAAAACATCCTCAAAGTTTTAAAGTATTTTAGATATATATCTAAAAAGAAACCTACTGTTCTTAAAACATCGTCATCTAAAACAGTCCATGCCAAAAGTATGATTTTTTCACAAAAGGTCAAGTATCTGCACCTTTTGATCAAACCATTATTGTATTTAAATGGCCTTAGGCAAAAAATCGAAGAGAGCCATGGCGAACAAACTATAGTAAATAGCAACTCAAGTTGACATAACAGGAAAGGTATAAATTGTATCATTACGTTTATAATAAACTAGCTGTTACGCGACTTCGTGCGCGAAAGAATTTTAATTGCTACTTTTTTTAAATTTACGAATGTAAATCTTTCAGTTATATAGAAAGGAAGTCAAAAGTTCTGACGGTTGATATTACATATTGGACGACTAATTTAATTCCTGTTACTATGAAATTACATCATTGTATCAATGGTATCATCTGCTCTTTGATATATCATCCACCATCTATATGTCATCTGCTTCTACTGTTTAAAAGATACATAAGACAAAATATTCCTATTATAAACTCTACAACAACCATATCATATACGTCATGGACGATCCTGGTTTGTTCATTTTAGTTCATAGACCTTTTCCGGTAACCTTCGATTTAAGCAATCGCCAAATCTATTTGGCAACTGTATCAACCAAGCTGAAATAAGGTGAATTAGTTCAAGAAGTCAGCAGTTGCTAGCAACGGGTAGCTATAAATATTCGTTATTTCAAAATCGTCTGCATTTTAAAGTTTTGGAACTTTTAAAGAATAATAACAATCAGGGAAAAGTCAGAGAAATAAAATTAGTATCATTGAAAGGTAAAGAAATTTGAACTTTAAGATGGTATAAATATTTTTGTCGGACAGTTTGCTCCCGAAGTTACGCGGAAAAACGATTTCGGTTATTTTCTAATTAACTGACTGTAATTAACTTTGGGACTTGGAAAAGTTCATAAGTGTCTTCTCCTTCTCTTAAATAATAAGTGTACAAAATTTGGTTGAAAGCCGTCCATTGGTTGGAGGATGTGGAACATGGCCACATACATACCCACCCACATACCCACAATGACTTTTATTTATATTAAGATAATCCCGAATATGATCTTAATGAACCTGAAATTTTGAACATACATTTAATACTAGTAACCAATATTCAATGCAATAAAACTCTACGTAAAAGAAGCAATTTAATTTATGGAACTTTTTTTATAGTGTTAAGTCATAAAATATATTCTATGTCATCTACCAACGACGGTCGTCGTAGCATCCTATATTCTATCAACTTGATTTGGCTCGACTATAAAATACTTTGTTTCTCGAGTTACGTTAGCAAGTAGTAGGTAGTTTGAAAATTTCTTACCCCAATCAATATGCATTGATTCAAAACTTTAATTATGACTGAAAGTTATCCATAATGATATAGATTTGTATAATTCTGTTTGGTTTTAGACAAGTAATAAAAATTAAAGCCAATTTTAAATCATCAAAGAAGGTATTCAGCCGTTCACCGACATGTGCGTGAAGTTGGTCTTTCCACGAATACACAAATTACGCAAATTTTCCAACAATCAAAAACTAGATGGTTTTGTTTTTTGCTGAAAATTTGAGGATAATATCGATCTGAAGCTTCAAGTTATTGATTTATTTCATAACCAAGAATCACTTAAATTTAAAAAATCCTTAAACAAATAAATAAGATCTTTTGTAGCTCACTT
This sequence comes from Araneus ventricosus, assembly GCA_013235015.1. Lineage (NCBI taxonomy): Eukaryota > Metazoa > Arthropoda > Arachnida > Araneae > Araneidae > Araneus > Araneus ventricosus. The sequence goes on from BGPR01000024.1 coordinate 2,093,613, forward strand.
TCAACTCCACATTGTCCATAATGAATGTCTTTACAAGGGAATATCTTATTTTATATGAAGATAATAGTTTACTCTCCGCGGCACTCGTAACTTACACAGCATTGCCTTTATACGCACGCTGTTCTCGGAGGAAATTTTGATGCTACTGTGGCTTAGTTATTATACTGAAAAAAAGACATCTCCTACCATACCATAAGCAATCTCCCCAAGATTGATCGGCATAATTATGAGCAACTTAAAAGAACATTGAACACGTTAAATAAATTAAAAAAATTAAAAAAACCGTAAGAAAGGAATGCCAGTCAGGTGTTATTTGAGTCGTTCAGAAA
>BGPR01000024.1:2093966-2205668 GCA_013235015.1 Araneus ventricosus
ATTTGAATAGGTAATTCACTTGATCGCTTGTAAGTGCCTTATGTTTTCAGATATATCATAACTAACCATATCGATTAGCTTCACACGATAATTTTAGATGAATGGCTCTAAAAGTTATGCGTTGTCCAGTGTCTTTAAATTTTGAATTTAAGACTTTTTTAATAATGTCAACTTATAGTCTTTGATATTCTGAGTACAAATAAGAGTCTGCAATTTTAATTTCCCATGTTTATAAGCTTTTCTCATTCTAATCTTTCAGCATCTATCAAACCTTCTATAACGATAGAAAATTAATGCTTTCAAAATTCAAGCAGTACTCAATATCTTTCAATCATCAGTTTTGAAAGAATGCTCAAACCATTTCAAAGAATTGTTCTTTTAATAAACATTTATTTTTTTGTAAAATATTTATATAAAATATAAAGCACTTCTATAAAGAAAGTTATAGTTGTATTCTATTCAGTATAGATCTAGAGATTCAAGGGGACAGGGGGCTGAGGGCATAAAAATTTTGTATCGGCTGTGAGCGACAAATCTCAAACCTCAAGTCAAGAAACCAAAACTGACTGACTTTATAACTTTGAGCACCACAAATCATAAAGAACTAATACAATCTGATAATGAAAAAGCTTCAATGATAAACTTAAAAATAAATCGTCTGCTCACATATCAAACTACAAATACAGGAATGACTTACAAAAGTAAGAAAATTTTCGATAGTATAGCAAAACACAAGTGAAACGTTTTATTATTTTTTAAGAGGGAAATTAAGAAAGAAGTTGTAATTATTTTAAATAAAACAAGTACAGCGGTCTGGGTGGTGGGGTAGCCACATATACTCTCTCCTGGCATTGCCACTGGTTCATGCTGATCTCTGTGCGAGTCTTCTAGAAGAATTTATTATATTTGAAATGCTCTTCAATTCTTAAATAGAAAAAGATTAAATTAAAATATTTTGAAAAGCATAAATACCATTTGTATAAAATCGTAAAATGAAAAAAAACATTAAATTAAATCATTAAAAAAATCTTTCAGAATTAAAAAAGTTTTAGTGCTTTATCAAATGCTAAACGAACGAATATGGGAAAAGGACATGTGATAAGGTTCGAGGGCTTGTTTTGAGTTTATATTCGACATAGAGCTCGAAATTTTTTTTTTTTTTGAAATATTCATCATCTTATGGGGTAATATATCTCCACAAAAGACCGTCACATTGTATTCTTTTACTCAAAAAAATTAACTGTTTACCTTGTCAATAGGGGTTACCTCGTACAATGGTTAACGTTATTCATTATCAGAACGATTTTTGTCCCATGTCTGCGTCACTATGTAGGACGAACTTTATAGACTACAGTGAGAACCCCACTGCCGTTGCTCAGAGATCTAATTTTCTACAAGACGCCCATCTCCGATTTTTTTCCCTCTAGTAAAATTCTGTTAAAATAATTATTTTTCTTATTCTTTATTTACTTTTTTTTTTCTTTTATCTATCTGAACTTCATTGCCGATCTCTGCCCGGGCGATAGAGAACACTTCAATATGTGACAGTAGGTTGACTTGTCAAGTATTATTTCGAAAGATTACAAATTAAACATACTTTTAACTTAGAAATTTACAAATTACAGACTAGTTAATTAGTGTTTTGGCTGATATTTAGACTTTGAATTATAATCTTAAGTTATAAATTAAAAATTTATAATAATTATAAAATAAAATGAAATCGTAAAATAATAAATACGTTTGAATTATTCTTTTCATCAAACAATACTGAGCTGCAAAATTCTCTTCAGCAGATTAATTGTCCTGTTCATTGAAAACATTGTTCAAACACTTTTAAATAAATGTAGGTTTTTTTTTAAAGACATCTCACATTTTATTCAAACCATAATACTATGTATGGATGGCATAAATAAAAGACATTTAAAGATTTACTGACTTAGAAAGGAGATTTATTGCTGTAGAGAAAACCCCTCGTTTATCGTGAACTGGCTGGATGAAGAGGACGATTCCTGAGCTTGCTAGTTCCTCTTCAGTCAGATCTGGTCCGCACGACACTGGCGGAGGGCGAAATGTCGCCTAACGTTAAGCGATGCAAGATGAAAGATAATTCCGAAAACTATTGTAAAGATTCTCATCTCTATGTTCGTATGATAAAGAAAAAAAGAAAAAAAATATCGGAAATTACACATTTTTCAATCGTATGTTTGTGATGAAATAGACTATCAACATCTACCTCAAAATGTAAAAAATTCTTATTAGGGGAGGGACAGTAGAAAAGAATGTGTACCGAAATAAATTTCCAAGGGCGCTAACGGTAAGTATCATAGTTATAAATGGATTTCATATTAATAAAACTAAAAAAATCCTATAAAAATCATAGTAATTCTATAATTCCTGCGATTAATATACCAGATAAGGTTTCCAAAAGTAATCAAGTGTACTACCGATGCTACTCAATCCATTCTTTCGACTGTTCTTTTAAAAAAAATAGAAATAAAAATGCTCATAATTTCGAAAACGTCAACCACAAAACCATATCGTGTGGTTTAGAGCCGTGTCACTGGCAGGGAAGAAGGAAATAACTTCCCCTGATCCTATGGGCTGAAGTTGGAACGCTTATTCGTTTTCCTCTGTTCACAAAAGCGCCGTAACCATTCAAAACATTACTCATAACAAGAGGATGATTCACAGAAAGACTTATTGAACCAGCGATCGGGAAAATTGCGATCAGGAGGAACAGGAAACGAGAAACTGCTGTGATAAAATAATAGTGGTGTAAGGTGATCTGCCGTGACCAAAGACCGTGGGTCATGGATCGTGGCACGGTGAAGACGCACTCTCCCTCGACCTGAGTGGGTAGTTGATGCCCCCGTGTGGGAGGTAGTTCATACATGTGAGACCTTTTAGATTATTTTGATGGCGCCATCTGTTGGCAGGATATAGAACTAAAACTAAAACCAAAAAAAAATATATTAAACGATATGAAATTAAAATAAAAACCACTTTATGCACATTTAATTAAAAGACTGACTGAATCACACCTTTTGTAGTGCTAGTCACTAGATAGTGATTTTTTTGATATTGGGTAGAAAATAACTCGTCAAGATATTCGTCATCTCTAAAATGAATCTACAAAGGGAAGTCCAACATACAAAGAAAGTCAAAGTTTTAATATAAGTAAAAAAACCAGAAAACTCGTCTATAATAACAAACTGAAATCTCATTAAAAAATTTAAATTGCGAATCACCAAGAGAGTTGGTTTTATTATAAAATACTTACAAATTTAAATCAGTATAAAAGTTTCAATTTAAAATTAATATTAAAAGTAAATTTAACATTTTGACAGAATCTTATTATTCTACATAAAGGTTTCCAGAACTGTTGACTTTGCAATTGAAGCCAACATGAAAAATTGGACCACATTGATCTGTAAACAAATTTTAAAACATGGAAAAATTCTAATAATATTTAGAAATTTAAGCAATACATAATTTTAATAAATTTAAGTATATGGACCTTGTAAAATCAAATGTAGGGATAAAATTAGATCCCAAATATCACCTCAGGGCTTTCCAAATTTGTGCGGTGCCGTCGTATTTAGTAATCCGGCCCTGATTATTTCTTTACTATGAAGTATTGAAGATTCAGAGAATTTTTGTAGAATTTAAATTTTCTTTTTTGTGAGTTTTGCTACAAGCACCTAGATTTGGGCTGCATATCCAATAAAATGCTTGTATAGCCGGATATATTTCTTAATTGAGCGTGGGGAATGTTTGTTAATGAGGCTGATTAAATGGATTTGGTTCCAAAATTTATCAAGTATGTAAGTGATATGTTTATTGAATGTGAGTTTGTTAAGGCTTGTCTCTAGAATTTTAAAATGACTTTCCAACAGATGGCGCTGATGTTTACTAGGTTGTGACGTTCTAGTTTCCATCAATTACAGCCTTGTTGCCAAGAAGGAAATAAATGGTACTTTCTAAGTACACTCGAAAGCCTAACGTTACGGTCTAGAAGCATCCATAGACATCATGACCGTATTGTTTCAAAAAACGTAAATATAACTAAATATCAAACATTTATTACTTTTAGATTCATCTTGAATTGCTGGATAAACGTTGAATTTCGAAGTTGTATTTTGAACTATTTTAACTAACGGGATGCAGATGATGCGACGTATGAACTATGAATGTGCCAACCATACCGTAGATGGTTTAGATTATTTAAAATGTAATGTTAGAGTATTTCAGATGTGCCAACCATCCTCACTTACAATTGGATTCAAATTTAAAATTTTGCAAACTTATGTATTCCCAATGACAATATTGCTTTTGATATAAAAATTTATTTTCAGAAAATCGATTAATTTGACAAATTTTGATTCTATAATACTTATAATTATGAGGTTTGAATTCAAGGCTTAAAGTGGAAAATAATTTTTTTAAAAACTTACTTTTTAATGCACAAGAATAGAATGTATCTTTAAACTGTTTTATTAAATTTCTTATTTTCTAAACTTATACCTACAGCGCGACATTATCGCCTCCTTCCGTCCTGATTTGAATTTTAGAAAATGCATCCCTCAGTAAGTGTCCATTGTCAAAGAAATCTTCCAAAATGACAAAAACCTATTTGAACGCGCAAATTTTGATAATTGGAGATCTATCGCATTGTTAACACCATACGCAATAAATTTGTGAATACTTGTTAATTCGAATAAAATTTATTAAAATTGTTAACCCCTCAATAATAATAATCTTATAAAAGGCAATGTTTCTGTGCGTGTGATGTCTAGACGAATCTATCGCACCCTTACAACCTGAAATTTGGCACACAGGTAGTCTAATGGTGACTGAATGCACCTCGAACCGAAATTTTAAAATTTAATCTAGAAATTTTTTTTTATTATTTTGTGTTGTTTTGGTTGACTTTTCACAATTTCTCAATAGAATAGTTTCGAAAGTTTATATCACAAAATATTATCTAAAGAAAGAGAATGATTTCCGTTCTAATAAAGTTAGTTTTGAATTTCTAACGTATAATTTACTGGATTTTGAAAAATTTTCTTAAAATAGTTGGTTAAGCCTAAAAACTTGTTTTGGAATTTCACCTTCATCCGCTCTAATTTTTTTGTTATAATTGTTAAGTAATAAACATAACGTTCTCCTTGATTTAAAACAAGAGTGGTTAAAATGAACAGTTGAGAATTTAATTATTTTTTTTCTAAGTGTTAAAAATTTTTGCCTCAAAATTCTCTTGACGGTTCTAATCAAGGTCGCGTTTCCCAACATGCATTTCGTCGAACGCATGACGACACAACTTTATGCCTGACAGATAATTTTAATTTGTTCGTTTTATACTGTTTGACAGTGAGTATACGGCTGATATGGAAAAAAAAAAGCCCTTCAGGAGGGTTATTTTTTCTGACGAATCAAATCGGCTGTAGCTCAATGAATATGACAATTTTTCTTCTTTTTTTTTGATTAGATTGAAAAGAACTTTGAAAATAGGGGATAATAGCCTTTGTAGCTGAAAATCCAAAAACCTTTTCAAATCAAATCAAGCTGATATCTTTAGTTAGAAGACTAGAAAAAATGAAATATGATTTCAAGGAGCTATTTATAATATGGCTTCAAAGTTTAAATCTGAAGTGAAAGATTAACTCTCTTTTCTTTTCTTCTTTGATTCATTTTGGATATATTTAAACTAGGAAGGGCGTGCTGCCGTGGAATCAGGACTTTATTACAAAATAAATAATAATAAAAAAACCCGCCAACAATGATACATGAAAATTTTGAAAACAAAACAAAAGATACACATTTTGATTTTTCCTGCTTATTTTTTTCGCGCTACAGTATAAGTACGTTAATCCAAAACAATATTACAAATAAAACAAAATGATTATACAGCAAGCAAAATATAAATCAAATCGAAAATAATAATCAGTAATTCATTCAGTGAAAGTCATGACGTATCCATGCGTCCTCAATCAAAATTGGCATCAACGCTCGAAGTGCCGCGCAGAGAACTCGATCGAGAAAAATAACTCTCACACCAGAAAAATAATAAAAAAAAAACGGAAAGATATTTTAACCGGTCGTTTTAAAATCGACAGAACCGTTCTGATAAGCTGAAAAATGAAAAGAAATAAGTGTTATTAGAAAGTCGGATGCAACAAATTTAAAAACAAAACCAAGATTTAGATGGTGAAACTGACTTATTTTAAAAAATTCTCAAAATCTGCAAATACATGGAAATTCAAAACTAATTATTAAAGAAAATCAGTCTTTTCCGATGGTCATATCTATTTTGTCGTACAATTCTGAAACCATTCTATTTGAGATATGTCAATAAAACAATACAAAACATTAAATAAAAAATTTCTGGTAAATTCAGCTTCGAGTATCTTGTCACATATCTACCTTGTAGCAAATCTTCATAAGTAGAGACGGTTCGAGAATCAACACAACACAAACAGTTGCCTTTTTAGAATACTATGAAATTATGTTTGTCTATATCTTTCGAGGCGTATTGTTCCATTTGAAATCGCTTTAAGATTTTACTATTTTCATTCTTTAACATTTTACCTGGTTTATAGGAATCAATCTTTTAAATCCAAAAAACTTTTCGAAAATATCGGTTTATTTTTTACTCTGTACTGCGTGTCATTATCGCAGAAAAATAAGGGAAAACCAATAATTTGTAGCTCTTTGTTGATTTCAAAACTTTTCGTGTCATTAGTGTTTTTTTCACTTTTTAAGTCCTGACTTCACGGGCAACGCCAGTGCGCGTACTACTAGTAATCTGTACTTATAAGGATATTTTGGCGTGTGTTTGTTCGATGTCCAGAAGAATCTATTTCCATGAACGTTAGGAAGTGCATACATAGTATTAATGCACAGCTCGAAATTTTAAATTTATCTAGAAATTTTTTTTTAACGTCGTGTTACTTTGTTGATTTACGCATATTTTATCAATATCTTGTTTGTATAGTACTAAAAAATAGATAAAATTGTTCAAGAGCACGCATTTCCGTTCTATAAGATAGTTTTTAATTTCTAACGTAATTTACTGAATTTTAGAAATTTTTAAAAAATATGTGCAGTTTGCGATGAATGTTTTAAATTTGTTGCACCCGACTTTCAAAAGCACTAATATTTTTCAATTTTTCCACTATAACTAGAACAAGAACGTTAAAATGATCTTTTCCCGTTTTTTTAATTCATTTTTTCCGGGAGTGAAAGTTATTTTTCTCAGCTAATTTTCTCCCGGCTCTTTTCCGGAACTCAGATGCTGATGTATATTGAAGGGAGGTGACGCAACCCTTGAACTGGGTGACTGATTATTATTTTGGAGAATCTGTCGTAATTATTCCATCTCGCATACGTGCTTTGGCATTGAGTATAATAGATTTGTACTCAGTTGCAATCAAGAGCGGTATCGAAAAAAAAAAAAAACGGAAAATCAATAATGTGTATCTTTGTTTTCAAAATTTTTCATGCCATTGTAGGGTTTTCCCCCCTTCATTTTGTTGAAGTCCGATTTCAGGGCAACGTCGTGCACTGCAGTAATAATAAACCCTAAGAAAATTGAAACATTTTGCAAACATGAAAATTGCATTTATATAATGACTGTGAACTATGATCAGCTTTGGTTTAGAATCTGCACATGAAAATTTAAACATACCACAGCTCTGAATTGTATGACTGCGTATAGTGTTTTTTGAGTGTACACGATTTATTAATCAACATTTCACATTGTAATGCGTAAATTGCATTTGGATTAACATGAATTAATCAAATAGCAAGAGAATGCTCTTTATAGGAGTAAGATTCGACATCGAGTTTTCCCTTTTAAGGAACCATAATGATCGAAGTAGGTCCATTGTCACAAGACATCTGAAAAGCCAGAAAATCTTGCATCTCCCCCACTCCGGTAGTAACATTGTAGCTAAGGATAGGGTTGCAATACTGAAATTGGCGAAAGGATATCTTCTAAGTACCAAACCAAGAGAAAACCGCCAAAACCATGAAAAGTTTATTTCTGCTCAGGATCTGTTGAAGAGCTGTAGGCCTCTCTAGTGAAATCAAAATACTGTAGATTTCAAGAGAAGTAGTTTATTCCATTTATAATTATAATGAAGTATCATTTCAAACAAAATAATAAAGATATAGAAAAAATGGCACTCTGTAGATCGCCATAATGTTTCAAAGTTAAACGTTTTTTTTCCCCGACAGAAATTGAGAGATTTTTAATTATATCCTCTTTACGTATTTATTCTGACCCTTGTAAAATTTTTTTATACAAAAATTTTTTTCCTCTTCAAATCATAGAAGAACGTGTCGTAACAATCAGAAAATTTTGCAATCATACGTTTTTTCATCCCAAGTGTGATGCGGGATGAAGCCCTTCGCTTCATCTTTTTTGCGAAGACAGTTAAGCTTAAAATCCTAGATATTTTGCTTTCCTCAGGGAAAGATTGCCAAAAAGAATCCGTGATTTGTTTGTTGGATGTCCTTTCGGAAAAGTATGACATGTGTTTTCACTGTGTTAATGACAACATGCCATACTATCTCCTCGTCTTGTTGAGGCTGTACTAAAGGTTCTGTACAATATAATTGATGGAGTTGCCTCATGAAGGATATTACAGAATCCAAATATTTTTACCAGCTATGCTAGTCTTTTTGCTTACAGAAGAGTTTTACAGTTTTACTGAAGGAAACAATTGAACCCCAATATTGGGATCATTTTTGACAAAATAAGGTTCTGGAAGATGAGATTATGATCCATCTCCAGGAACGGAGCTAGAACTCTTCGAGAGAATTCTACATGACGTCAATCTTGTTGAAAAAGTATAAATACAAGAGCTACTCAAACGAGGAATCCAACCTTTGAGTTCTGACGCAGTGCAAGCTAGTATCTAATATACCTTGAGCCTATTGAAAGCGCTGTTACTGATTTTCATTAGTGATCTGCCTGCTTGTGTTGTTAATTATACAAGTGCTAGTTTAATTTTGATACTTGTGATTCATGTTTTGCTTGGAATATTGAGGAATAAGAGGCATTGTTTTTAAAACATTCCAGCATATTGGACTACATTCAAAGGATCATTGTAAATATCATTTTCAGTCAAACATTCTAATGATTCATGCAACATTTTCATAATGAAACATAACATTTCATAATTTTGGGGGGGCATTGGTGAAAAATAATATAGACACAGTATCTTTAGCAAAGTGTTCTTTCGTAAAATTAATTTTTGTGCTCTTTCATTTTATCTTATGAAGAAGATAAAATAAAGGTCTTTTCTAATATGGGCAGACTCAAAAGTGGACAATTTTACAAGTAAATCGACTAACGAAGCGCATTTGAAACTTTTCTATATAAATTAACTAATTTATTATAATTACATTTTGTTTTTAATTCAGGTTACATTTCTTACAAAATTCATGCTTGCGCGAATATATATATATTCTTGATTATACATTTACGGTTGCAAAGATTCAATTTCAACCTGGTAGAAATCAATCTCCAAAAAGAATTTAAAACAGTTATGGAATCATAATGTAAAATATCCTCAAGTTTTAAAGTATTTTAGATATATATCTAAAGAAACCTACTGTTCTTAAAAAATCGTCATCTCAAACAGTCTGCTAAAAGAAGATTTTTTTTTCACAAAAGGTCAGTATCCACACCTTTGATCAAACCATTTTGTATTTAACATGGCCTTAAGGCAAAAAATCGCAGAGACCATGGAACAAACTATAATGAACTGCTGAAGTAATAGGAAAGGTATAATTGTATCATTACGTTTAATAAATAATCCGAATATGATCTTAATGAACCTGAAAGTATTTGAACATACATTTAATACTTAGTAACCAATATTCAATGCAATAAAACTTCTACGTAAAAAAGAGACTTAATTTTATGGAACTTTTTTTTTATAGTGTTAAGTCATCTAAAATATATCTATGTCATCTACCAACGATAGGTCGCTCGTAGACACCTATATTCTACACAACTTGATTTTGGTCGACTATAAATATTTGTTTCTCGAGACATGCTAGTTAGTAGTAGGTAGTTTGAAAAAATTTCTTATACCTCAATCAATATGCATTGAGATTCAAAACTTTATAATTATGACTTAGTTATCCATAATGATATAGATTTGTATAATTCTGTTTGGTTATTAGACAAGTAAAAATTAAAGCCAATTTTAAATCATCCAAAGAAGGTATTCAACCGTTCATACCGACATGTGCGTGAAGTTGATTCTTCCACGAATATCACATTACTGCAAATTTTCCAAAATCAAAACTGAATGGTTTTGTTTGTATTCTTGAAAATTGAGGATAAATCGATCTGAAGCCTTGTCAAGTTATTGATTTATTTACAACCAAGAATCACTTAAATTTAAAAAATGCCTTAAACAAATAATTAAGATCTTTTGCAGCTTTCACTTTCAACTCCATTGTCCACTTAATGATTGTCTTTTCAAGGGAACATTCTCTTATTTTATATGAAGATAAGTTTACTCCCGGTCAACTTAACTATACAGCACTTGTGCTCTTTATACAGCTGTTCTCAGAGGAAATTTTGATGCTACTGTGCTAGCATTAGTATTGAAAAAAAGCCATCTCCTACCATACAAACAATCTCCAAGATTGAAGGCATGCAATTATGAGAACTTAAAAAGAACATTGAAACATCTAAATAAATAAAAAAATTAAAAACTCAAGAGGAAATGGAACAGGTGTGGTTTGAGCTGTTCGAGTCTGGATAAAAAAAAAATAATAAAAAGTACAAAATAATTGAGAAAATCAGGTTTTTAATGCAAATTTTAAATTTTTTGTTCATTAATTTGATTAGAAAGACAGTCTTCGCTAATGGAGCAACGAGTGAATCTTTTAATAACTAAAATAATGTATTAATTCCAACAAAATTACAAAACCAAAGCATTTTATTCGTTAAACTTTTCCTTTAACTAAAGTTGGAAGAACCCTCCAATAATTCGGGATGGGGTACAGATCAACAAGTGATGATGCCATCGTCACTGTGGGATTAATCCGCGCTCTCCGCTGTTTTTACATAATCTAATTAAAGATTTTTTTTTCTTCGGTTGATCAGATTACTCTACCGATTAATGGCTCAGTTATTGCATCAACCCCATCCGCTTACAGTACGGGTTTTTTTGCTTTACTTTCCAATAGATGCTTTTATTAAAACAAATTATCATAGGGAGTGGTCTCATCCCGCCGAGGAACATTTTATCATTTTTTATAAGTTATTCAACTTGTTTGCTTTCCTTCAAATCTGTGATCGATTTTTATTCAGATGGAAAGCTCGTTGAAAGAGTTCAATTATTGATTAGCAGTCTAGTATTAAATAATCTTAAATCACTTTATATTCATTATGTAATTCGTATTTATTTTGAATATGTTTAACTATTGCAATATTATCTCAATATTTAAAAAAAAATATAAATAATTCAGTCAAAAAATAAAATTAAATAACGCACTCTAAATATAACATCACGCTCTTCCTTCATTGATGATAAAATTATCAAACGTGACCGGTCCACGGCGATAAAAAGCCGTAAATGGAATTGTGAACTACCACCCGCCTTAAACTCTGCAGCACTGCGTGCAGACCTCCGGTGTTGCTATAAAGGGATACTTGTAGTCCAATGCCCCCAACCTTTATCGCCGTGACTCCCACGTTGATGAAATTCCACGCCCGCTGACGAGGGTTGATTGTTATATTTTAGATTGTTTGATTTAATAATTTTAACTGAACTATTTGAAACTTATCTTTAACAATTGTGGAGAGTAATATTTTTTTAATACAAGCATTTACATATTCAAAATACAATACAGTTACACCAAAATGTAAAAGTGATTTAACATTTACTCACTAGAACGCTAAATCAACGAACCTCTGAGCCTTTCTGCAAATAGACTTTCTATCTGAGGTAAAAGATCACAGATCGAAGAACATGCAAAAGTGGAATTTCAAAAGCTATAAAAATTAATAATTTAATGTCTAACGGCTCCTGCCATCATCCAGACCGGGGTTTGGGGACTACTGGTGTAGCGACCAAAAATTGTAAGAATTTTGATTAGATTCTTATTTTGATGCTTTTAGCCAGGTTGCTTACTAGGGGACTGGGAAAATTTCTGTTTGGGGTATTCCAGTACTGATAAATAAAATAAACTTGGAAAATTTGTGACAATTTCATTACACTGTCCTCAGTACAGGTCGTACCCCGTCGGAAAACTTAACGCTATTTGGCTTTCTTAAAGCAGACAGAATAAATTGTTGCCTTGATGGTCTTTTCTGATTTTTTTTAAGATTTAGAAGAAACTGAGTAGCATCTCAAATAGAAACCAACAAATGAAATTCATGCGTGCAAAAAAATATATATATATATAAAGAGAATCCTAAAACAAATCAAGTGACTTTAAGGCGCGTTTCATCATTCACCGTTATAAAACCCTCTAAAAGGGGATCCACTATGCAATAAAAATCGGTGGAAAAAGAAACAGTTCTAGCCATCGATACATATTTTAGATCGGCCAACATGCCAGATGTTGAAACAAATTATTTACCTTTTTTCCTGAACGCCTTCTGCAAACTTTCTCTAATGATTCTGCACACGTTGAATCTGTCTTCTTTCATTGCCTGGCAATAATACACACCGTTGAGAGTCATTACCAACATTGAAACGGTGATCAACTAAATCGCACCTGTTTTTCACGTTGGAAAGAACTCGTGATCCACTAATGCTGATATGCAAATCCTATAGGAAATAACGGCGTTCTTAGGACGTTGAGAAATTTATATGATTTTAAATTGGAAGTTAAATAACTCATTGACTATCTGTCTGTTTGAAAACAATTTTAGGACTTTCTTTTTAAAACTATTGATTAGAAGTTATTTTTCATTAAGACATCAGGCTTCATTAGTCTCTTAAGGCTGATTTAAAAAAATATCATTGTTCCAAAATTAGATTACACATTCATGTTTCAAAGTGATCATTTTTTTAGGAGCATCGTACTGGTCGCCATCATATCTTGATCTGAAATTAAAAGAGTAATTCAGTTCAAAATAAGAACTTACTTTATAATTATTAAAATACATATTCAAGTTACTAGCACAGTAAAAGGCAAATGGAGATGGAGGCTAAGTCTTAGTACCAGACTTCACGATCTGTTCTATGCCATGTAAATAACTCTTCGTGTGTAAACTAATAACGATAATAATACTAGCTCTTAAAGATATTTACCTTAGAAATGATAAAGAAAGTTTAATTTTCAAGCATATTGAAACAAGATCCATTGCAATTTATTTAAAATAATCCTTAAAAACATAGAACGATATAAAATGATAAAAAAAATACTCTCAAGTAGCTTTCGCATGGCTGCTCGTTGCAGTGACTGCTTGGAAACCAGATTTTATACTGGCTTACTGAGCATCGAGAGCCGCAAGTTTCACACTGGAGGAAAACAATCTAGTGTCTTTTGAACATCGTATCGGAGAGGAACGTGAGGCAATACATATTCTTTGATGTAACTTCTAACTTCTATCTGTTTCTGATCAAATCGCCCTTTATTCTAATATGAGCTGGTTATTACCGTCCAACGTATTGGTGCCCTCCACCGAAGAAAAGACTGCAGATGTGGGAAGACGATGAGGAAGTTTGCAAGTTTCTAAGAAATTGACGAAGGAAGACTTCTGGGTACGATCTGAATAATCTGAGGTAGGTTCTATATTAATTCTTCTACAGTCGACGTCCCTATTCGGATCCTTTTCTACAACCAGTTTAATTATCTTGCATGTGTAATACAAGATTGTCAGCACAGTGGACCTAGAACTGTCCATGCCTCAGACATGCTTGAAATGAAGAGTGGCAGTAAATGCAAACATGAGATTTGCTTTTTTTCTTTCTTCTTCTTCTTTTCAAACTTTGGAAACTCAAGTCGTCTTCCAAACCAGGAACAGGTTTCATCAAGGGTGGGAAGGAATAATTCACCACCTTTTTGTAATAGTTTGATGGAATCCAACTGGGCTGAAATTGACTTTCTTCTTCTTCTTTTGTCCAACGAACCTTTAATACTGGTGGAAAGTTCTATCCGTCTGGGAATATTTTCTTCCATTCTTAAGGGCACTTGAAACTCTCCTAGAGACAGAAAAAAAACACATTTTATAAAAACAAAAGAGCTTGTAATCTGTTATGCAGCTATAAAATCGAACCATCTGTCTACTGAATTTCTTGATATTTGAATGGTGACAAAGGAAAAAACATTTCTCATAGTCAGCTTATATGATATAAACTCACAGAAACGTAAAGGTCTCATGACATTCTGATATAGAAGATTATTACTGTGCTGTACTTTAAATATAATGGGTTCGGAATATGCCCAAATTGTAAAGGAGATAGAGGAAACCAAAATAATCATTTTTCTGCCGTAAAACACTGCGTTCGTAAATGCCTAGTAAGGCGGTAGAGGGAGATGCTTTAAAGAGGGCAAGATTCTGCACGACGTAAGGCATACTTCATTTCTTGAGATTTGAATTGCAAAAGGATCGCTACCAGAATCTGGAACTTACAGATATCCACTATGAACGAAAGCGGACGACCCAGCGAAAAGGCCCTTTATAAATTACGCCTCAGCGAGAAATCCGTCCCACCTGAACCTGACTACGAATTGAGAGCCATGGCATGAGAAACATCTACTTAATAAAAAAATCCTGCCGGTAGTCAGAAGATAAGCTGAGATAAGGAAAAATAACATTCTTTGTCCATTTTCACGATTTGAGCCGCAAAATAAAAGTAAGAGAAGTAAATTGAGAGGCTTTCAAGAGTTTCACATGCATGTTGATATCAAATGCAAATTTCGGGTGGTGGAGAATCCTTTCAGCTCATAATCTGAACAAGTAGCTATCGACTGAATAGTGACAGAAAAAAAAATTCTTGAACACTTGTTCTTTTTTAAAAATAAGACTTAGTTGGAAACATCTGGAAAAATAGAACTGCTTTATGTGATAGGTTGTTGTCTTTGATAGTGTTATGTTTATTTATTATTCATTATTACATGATATTTTTCATTTTCAATTCTGTACATTTCTGGAAATTGTAAATTGTTTTGTAAAATTTTGGTTTTTCAATAAAGTGGCTTGGCTTTTTTTTTGTTTGTGCTGGGGGGCGCCTCTGATTGTGGTGTTCTTGCCTCCTATCTAATTACCATTTAAAACGATGAGGTGATTTACAGGGTTTCCACATTTCCTTAAAAGAAATCAGACTATCAAGGACTTTAGACTAAAAACAAAAAAAAAGAGACCTCTAAATTGAATAAACTTAAGAATTGTCGTACGATTTTTAAATAAATCTTCTTTTGTAAATTCAACCTGTTAGATAAATTATAATAAAAACATAGAAGATAATTACAAATTTAAACACAACAAAACCCTAAATATGAGTTAATAAATTGATGAAAAAAAAAAAAACCAATGAACTGGTAATCAAATTAAATATCTTAATCCAAACTTTTCTATCACATTTACATCCAAGGTATTTATTTTTAATTTTCTTTTTCTGAAATTGTTTTGTTAGTTCATGCGGATTGAGAATAAATAAATTTATGTCTTTGATTCTTCAGCCTCATTAGCTAAATCATTTGCTTCTCATTTGTTTGGTGTATGTCCGCTTGAGAATATTTGCCTTTGTTTAAAAAATCCATTTCTTCCTCTAGATTCTTTTCGCCTTATTGTTGTTTCAGTCTTTGTTGGATCTTCTAATTGCATAGATTTTGCCTAGCTGAGGTGGCAGCCGTCCTCATTTCCTTAGTAATTTTTAAGTATTACAAAGTCCAGACAGCTTAATAAATTCATGATTTAACGCTGGAAAATATATGAGCTATCTTTAAATTTTATTTCTGCCTATGTCTACGAAAACCCTATTGTCCATGTGATAGATTAATACCATTTTGATAATCTTCCATTTCTTTCATAATGATTATTCAAAATAAGTTTGTAAAAAATTATCAAGGGAATCACTTTGATTGAGAAGAATTCAAATGAATTTGGATTTACAATATTTAACAGAAAATCTTAGAGTAAAAGTGTACCTGTCGCAATCTTTCTCAAAAATACATTTATTTTTACAATACAATCAATACATTTTTTCATTTTTTCCTGTGCTTTTCGGATATCCAGCCATTACTCGTGGATCAATCAAATGCGGTCTTACTAGTGTAATTACAGGACATTTCTGCATGAAATGTTTTATCACGTATGATGTTTTTCCGACTATCCCGGTCTGAGTGTGAAATATCCCCTGTCTGCTAATTCCTTTATTTTATCTTTCTTTTATTATTGCACTGCGGCAACTAAATAATTCTAACTTTATCATTATACAAGTTTGGGTCACTCAGTTGAATTTGTATAAAGTCCTCAGGGTTTCAATTCTTTCATTCTCTGTTTTTTTGAAAATGCAATCTGTCTTAACACGTTTTAAAAACATCAATGGCAAAAGTAAAAAAGGTTTATACTTGATACTGAACTTTAAAATGTAACAGACTTCTTTTGACAATCATCCTATGGAACCATGGACCAATAAGCCATCTGTAACTCCTCCCTTATTTCCAAAGGTAGCGATGGATATGGATCGTCAGAACGTATATGTCGTCCCTCCCACCCCCACCGCATTCTGAGAGCCACCGACTGAGATTGACTGCAGAAGGAGGAATTAGAAAAACGGTAATTGGTGAAATAATTTTTTTAATAATGGCAGAGTAAGGTTGTTGAACTTTAAGGACTAAATGAAAAGTAAGGACTTTTGGGTTGACAACTGCTCTAGTAGCCATTGGTATCAGATCTGGGTCTAGGTCAGATGAGATAAAACATGAGCAGGCAGCCCCCCCCCAAAGTCCTCACACTGCAGGGAGTTTAACCCTCAACTCTAGGCTATATGGAGTGAACTTTGGTAAACGGGTTGAACTTGTCCCAGTTGACCTTTGCCACTGCCAATACCTCCAACACCCCGTACATATTTAAGGGCACAACGGATCTAGCACACCTCTCTCTTTTCTAATAATCTCTAAGCATAGATCTCTTTTTTTCCTAATATTGTACCCGAATGAAATTAATATAAAAGGCACCGGAACCAAAAAATTGAAGAAGTAGAAGCAGTCCACTCATAAAAAAATTTGAGGCTTATTCTGTTGAAAATCCTTCGCAGTGATATTCAAAATGAATGATTTGAAGAGCACTTCGATACTCAAAGAATCTAAAATTCGGGTTACGAAAGTTTGTATAATCGAATTTGTAATTTATTTACAAGACTCAAAGGAAGTATAGAGAATACTAGCTTATATACCCGGCGTCGCTCGGGGTAGAAATAATTTCAAGTCTAAGCACTTATAACACTTTAAACTTAATTAAACAGTTCTTCACTGTAACGTGTTTCGTTGATTTTCTTCTTCCCTCTCCTTTGTCTCTGATCCCTCAGCCAGCAGCTAAACTAACCTCTTCTTTTAGTCATTGTACTTTGAATCATTTCACACGAGTCCGACAACCCTTGGGATTCCATCTTCCCATTACCATCATTGCTAAAATTGTACAACAATTAAATTGATATCATTCAAAAGATAATTTTTTGCTCTTTAAGGTGATGTAAAATTAATTTTCGCACCACAAGTATTTCAGAAGTTATTGGCGAAAAACGTCTAAAAATAGCTTAATTTTCGTTATATAATTAAAAAAATAAAAATCTAATTCGAATTTTAAAAATAATTTTTACGGCCTTAGCTCCCTCTTGTGCTAATCCATAACTATGCCGAAAATTCGGTCGTCGTAAGTCCAATAGTGTGGGCGTGCATAAAGAACAGAACAAAAAACAAAACAAAACCCGAACAACACGCACACTTTCCGCTTTTATATATGTAGATGAAAACTTCAAAATGCACCATTTCAATGAAAGATCTCAAAAACTACTGACTAATGTATAATTTGCGCTGATAAGGTGCAGAGATTTTGAGATGTATTTTTTCTTAAAACAAGTTTACACGCCATAACCTTTTAATGCTTGTAAATAATTTAGTATATAAATAATTGAATAACTTAAAAAACAAATTACGTTTTGTAATGTTCGTAAAATGAGTTGCCCATTACATTATAGAATAGACCAGAAATTGAAGTAACGCTCACGTGGTTTGGCTACGCTACATGCCAAAGAGATACATGCAGCTTATCAGATCATAAATTTCCCTTTATCTGTCTACAAGTTAGCATACACACAGGATGCTGTTTGATTT
This sequence comes from Araneus ventricosus, assembly GCA_013235015.1. Classification (NCBI taxonomy): domain Eukaryota; kingdom Metazoa; phylum Arthropoda; class Arachnida; order Araneae; family Araneidae; genus Araneus; species Araneus ventricosus. The sequence goes on from BGPR01000024.1 coordinate 2,112,285, forward strand.
ATGGTGATTTAATATCAAATAAGAGTTAAACCAGAATTGATTTATTTTCCTCAATCTTTCAGCATTTTTTTTGTCACTTGATTTAATATCAAACAGGAGTTATACCACAATTCAATTATTTTCCTAAATCTTTCGGCTTTTTTTATTTTGTGTATTTTTTTCTCTGAGTTTTGGGAAACATTGAATCATTTTGCTAAATTATGGGAACTTTTAAAGTATCCAAAGGGCTGGTAAACAGTATAAATCACAGAGAAGAACTCTTTCTCTGTGGTATGAATAGGAAAGATTTAACTCGAAGGAAACATAAGTATTTTTAAAGTTTCTTACTAATTGCCTTTAATCCAGTTTTCGTAATTAGTTTTGATTTGAGTGTTGTAAACAAAATATAATTCATTGGAATAGTTATGAAATTATATGTTAATATTTAGAGTGTTTGACTATTTACGTGCATCCAATATTTTTTTCCTTTCACGTTCTTAATTTTTGAATTGAATATTTAAAAGGAAAGTCGTTATCTTAAATGTTGAATTAATTATCTATTGAATATATGGCAAAGTGTTAATTTTGCATTATTTTTACTCAGACAAAACGAAACTAATCGTTAAAAGTAAAGTTAATTAAAAAACGAAAGTTGTTATTTACAAAACGAAAGTTACCGTCAATTTATTCATCAGTTCTGTTTTTTATGTCTTTTTTTAAAAATTCTTAAGCACTTTGACAATGTGCATAAGATTTTCGACTACAACTTTCATAAGTAAATCTGTGACAATCAGATCTGAGATATTGTTGGAGAGTTAAAAGCCCGTCTTAGACGGGCAAAAAGCTTCTAGTACTAAAATAAATGCCCCTCCCAAAAATTTTGAAACCAGAAATTGATCACTATATCTTACTTTACGAGTAAAAGCACAAGTTAAAAGGAGTGATAAAGAAAAATGAAGATTAATTTCTCCCCGTTGGGTCACAAAAAGCAATGAAAAAAAGCCGGCTCCCCCGTTAGTTTTTTTTTACATATAGAAGAAAAATCGTGATTTTCTTACGTAAACTGCCATCCAAGACGTTCCGAAGCCAGTTGTTCATCACATGCCGAGTATTGGCCAGCCAACTGGGGAAAGTACAACGTGAATACTGATTACGGGAAAAGTAAATACGGCCGCTTAGAAGTATGCAGTTTCGAAATGAGGCAAACTGAGATATCGACTTTGCCAAAGAATTAACAGTTTTGAAGTTTATCTTAACGTCTTCTTTATGGGTTTTTGCAGAACACGAAATGCCGATTAAATAGCTCAATGGCAAGAATTTAAGCAATAATCGTATTATGCTAAGCAACTAGTATGGGCAGCAGTAAATCCAACTGAAATCGTTGTTAATAAAGTAAAAATATCCACAAAAATTAATTTTGCGATAATCACAAAAATAACCTAAATTATCGGGTTTTCTTTACGATTCTGACAATTACTCATGAACCGCAACATCCAACTGCCAGACACGAAAATAAATAAATTAATTAAAATATAATAAAAAGGGAAATAAAAAGGTGATATTACAGAAGTTTTCCCTTAGCATAAGTGGGCGAAAAAGATTGCGATCTATTTTCTAAAAAGATCTAGCGAAAGGCATAAATAAAATATAGTTAAGCAATCTACAATTCATTCTAATCTTTAAACTAATTTAAATTTCAAAACAATTAAACTGCACAAATTGCGAAAATTTGGATTACCCAAAGGCAATTACTGGGAAATGTGTGACGAAAATTAAAGTAATTTGCTAAATTTACAGATCCAAGAAAATACTGACAAAAACATCAAACACAAATGTTTTCACAAAATTCGTCTTATTTCCTTCCTTTTGTAATTTGCTTTAGAAATAAAATTATTATGAAAGACTAAATAAATCTGTTGTAATAGTCTAAAATGCTGCAACTTGCGACAACTAATTTAGACAAGCTTTTTGATTAGAGGATTGCTAAGAGAATCTTAGACGGTCTTCAATTTTTTGAAGCTCAAATTATTTTGAACTTGAAAATTTATATTTGGTTTTGGTCCAGATTGAAATATTCCAAGCTTGATTGCGCTATTTTATACTGATTATTTTGTGAAATTAAAGAATATAAAAATTAATAAAATATAATTGTATTGTCAGAATATTCAAATTTTCTGACTTGAACACACATCAGTTAGGTCCGTGCTGTTGTATAGAATGTGTTCAGATACTGAATTGAAAAGGAGGTCCTTTTCCAAGATGTACTATGTCTTTTTACAAGGATGTGTTGAAGACAGGGTTGTCGATTTTTTTTCAAAAAAATCGATTTATTTGATTTAAATCGGATTTTTTTTATTTAAATCAATATTTTTTTTATTTTAATGATTTTTTTAAAAAACTATATATATATATTTAACATTTGTATATTAGACAATGAGTGTTACAGTCATAGACTTATATATATATATAACAACATACCAGTTATTAAGGTGTACTTTCTTTAAAAAAAAAAAACAAATTCAAAAATGTAACAACTATTTAAAAAATATTTGTGAACTAAAATATAACAATAATATACTTTTAAAATATAAGACAATTTTATTAAGGAAAATAGGAACAATATAATAAAAATTGTCACTTATTGTCTATAGATATATTAATGTATGTTAGAATGTTATGGAATTTTACACTCAGCTGTTCATTTGTTTCATTACAAACACAAGTTTTGAAGCTTTCTCTACTCCTAATCTATTTGACCCAAAACATTAAATAAACAAAAAAAAACAAAAAAAATTCTAGATAAAATTTTAAATTCAGGCTTCAAGGTGCATTGAGTCACCATCAGGACTACCTGTGCACCAAATTTCATGACTGTAAGTGTGATAGATTCGTCTGGACATTGCGCACAAGTTCGCAAACATTGCCTTTTATAAGTATAGATCATAGTTTAAAATGCACTAGGTAGATGTTTGTATATCTTTTGGAGCATTTATATGCATTACTGAATTATCTTACATTGGAACATTATTGCAATATAAAAATTTGTTGTCCCCAACACTATTTAGTTTTTGCCAATATTAAAATGAAACTCACTGCATTTTACTATGTTCTTTCTTTGTGAACATGATCCTTTCACAATATTTATTTTATTTTATAAAAAAAGGAGTCTCTCATACTTTGCATTTTATTGTGTTGCTCATTAGAGATTTATTTAACCCTTTGCTCGAAGTGTGCCAGTTAATGGCACACCTAATTTCACTCGCTTCTCAACCGTTCAATTCAACTATAAATGGAAAATAATAGGTTTAGGATAGGGCTAATAGTACTCCTTTTAGAATGTATATGGCAGTCTTATGAAATTTTGTTTCAGAATAGGAATTATTAGAGATAAAGTTTGGGAAAATTCCTTGACTCAGAGATAAGAAATTTTTTAGTTCTGGACGTTTAAAAATTTTAGCAAAATAACTCGAAAATTTTGTTCCAATATTCTTGAAGTTTTAATTTATAATTATCTGTAAGATTCAACAATAATTTTCGAGTGTATCAAGGTGGCTGTATCTAAGGGGGTTCTCATGAGGAGGTGACCCTTTCGGGTCACTTCCCCCCCCCTCCTGGAATGAAGCAAGTTTTTTAAAAAACATTTTTTTGTAGATTCTATGTCTAGACAATAAACTAAACCATTCATGATGTTTTCTTATCATATTTCAAAAAAATTATTGCCTTGCGCCGCAAAGGGTTAAAATCTAATTTGCTTGCGTTCTCAAAAATAAAGATATGGAAAATACTCTAGTTACATCAATTCGATGAAATATTTTTTTATGTTCTATATATTCTTTCTTTAAATATACATTTAAAAATATTTTAAAATCACTACTTAAAGATACAAGAACAATTTTATTTCATTCAAGCAGATTAACTTGATATTTAAAATAAAGTGATTTAAATCAGTGATTTTTTTAAAAAAAATCAGTTGATTTTAATCAACTGATTTAAATCACCGCAACCCTGGTTGACGAGTTGAGCAAAATCGCAAATCGTTTTCTTGATTGAATAAAACGATAAAGTCGTTATTTTTTCGTTTAAAAAGGCAGCTCTTCTCGCAAAAAATTCAAAACTTTCGGGGGTTTTTTTGGTAAAATGAACCATAAATGATAAAAAAATTTAATAATAAATCAATCACCATTCATGGCAGAAACCATATTACTTCTACAAAAAGTATTAATTATTAACTTATTCTCAGGCAGTTCTACAACATTAATTCCAATTCAAGCACTGATGAAATCCTTCGGAGATTTTAAACCTTGATATTCATTGTTTGGGTTGGACCAGCAACTTCTAACACAATAGGCTTTAAAATTTTTACAGATATTTTAATTTAAGCAGGAATATTGCACTTCATATTTGTGTCTCTTGTCATTTCTCTTTAATGCTGTTGGAAAGTTTATATTTAAATATTTTGTCAAAAATGAGCATTAAAAGAAAATGGCCACTTAATATTAAGAAAAGTAAAAATACTCCACTTCAATTAATTTAATAGCTAGAACCCTATTAAATTTTAAAATAATTCAATTTTTAATCTCATTTGTTAATTGTTTAAACTCTTAATGCACAGGTTTTTATTTTTATGCCTTACTTACGTAATACGAAAAAAGGTGTATTTTTACAACCATGTACATTAAAAATGGTCAAACCTGAATTTATAAAAAGTGAACTATATTGGAACCAAACCACATTTTTTATTTTTTTGTTGTTGTTTTAAAGAAAGAAATAGAAGAGGAAAAGATGCATTTCCACATTAGTATTTCACTTTTTTTTTATTAGCTTGGAGTTTTATTATTATTATGATGTAAATGTTTAAAAATATGGAACATTTAAAATAAATTTGCAAAATTTTTACTTTAATCCCGAAAATTTCCCAAGCTTTTTTTTTCTCCTTTCTTTTTTTTTTTTAAGTAGCGTAGCAAACATTAGTATCATTTAGGATGCAAAACAAAATGCAGAATGCCAAATTAAAGACAAAAGTTAAATTAGTCTACTATATATATAATTCCAGATCCAGAAATATTTAAAAAATTCAAATATCCCAACAAACAAATTTTTAAAAAATGTTATCCTAAGGCTGCACTACATAGGCAATATTAATACAAGTAAGGCTATAAGAGAGATAAACATATTTTAATGAAAACCAAAGAAAAAATATTTGCACGATTATAATTTGCACATAAATGATCAGTTGCATTATTTTAGACTTTTATAACCTTTTTAAGGGACTTCATTAATAAACAAGGATTGAATTTACTCCAGATATCATCTTGTTCCCTATGCCCCATAACATTTAAGTGAGGGGAAAAAGGGAACAAATTAAGTTGGGAGACAAGTCTTAATCAATATTTGACACAATTGTTTTGCTGTCAGCTGATTTCACTGCCATATTATTTTTGTTATCATACACATTTTACTTCACCATTAAACATTCAGTACATTTTAACCTTTTACTTAAAAAAAAAGAAAAAATCCAATGCACTCCCACTACAAAGCTAAATGGTTTCTTCATAATTTTTTTTTTCAAATTTATGTGATCCTAGCATGTAACAAAGTTTATTTACTTTTTAATTAATTTTTTAGTTAATCTGGCTTATGAAGCAATTTGATGATATGCAAACCTAATTCCTAAATACACAATTTGACATGCAGCTATTTTCACAAAAAATAACAGAACTGTTATCAGAACAGCTTTGATATACAGCAATCACTGGCGATAATCTTGTATTGGCAACTTTTTGTCACTTAACTGAGCATCACATCGTTAAGGCGCCAAAACAAAATACCGCCAATGGGGTCCTATATTGAAGCTGTTGAAAAAAGTAACCAGAACAAAATTATTGCCAGTGATGCCATATATCAAAGCTGACAGATTGGAACTGGCTCAATTTTACACAGCTAACTACATAAATTTTGGTACAGTTTATAATAGTGAACTGAAATCCATCAAATTGTTGTTGGTTCGCAATGGCATAGAGCAGATAATTTTGCTTTGGTTTAAAAGTGATGCATCAAAACAGAAACTTGTTTTCAGCAAAATGAAACAAAAAAGCAAACATGTTTTAATCAAGAAATTAATTTATACATTGCTTCATGATTTCCTATCCTGGAAATGAAAAATTTCTCAGAAAGTTTCACAGGTTCTCATGATATCATTAATAAAAAAATCAAATGTAAGATGATTTTTATGGCACAATAATAGAGGTATAATTTATATTGAATGATTTTTGTTTTACATACAACATTTTGCTAGCACCTGCATAATTTTTTTTTATTTAATGATGCAATAATTTAAATATTAGACAATTTATTACAAGCATATTTCATAAAACTAAATTCTATGGTTTTCAAAATATAAATTATTTTTTTGAATTAAGAAGATTATTTTAAGAACTAGATGGCAACTTTTTTTTATTGACTGTATACTTTGGGCAGCATAAATAATTCTGCCACATAATAACAAAAAGCAAATTGTGAAAAAAAAAAAAAAAATGCTTGAAAATAAAACTTTCTCAATTCTTTATTCACAAATAACCTAAATGATGCCCTGATTTTTCTAATTTGATATAATAATAAAAACCTTCAATTAGATTTAAATACTACAACAACTTTCAAGAGATGTCACGATCACATGACAAAAGCAATTCTACATATTATCTGATAATTCAATTGCAAGCTGTCTTACTGTACAAAATCAAAATGGAGTTAATTCATGAAATGTCACGACCACATGACAAAAGCAATTGCACATATTATCTGTACATTTAATTGCAAACCGCCCTACACTTTTCCTCTTACAAGATGCTGGTAAGATTCCAAAACTAAGCTGGTGTGTTGCATTTGATGCATGTCTCATATTAATGATTCCAATACACATGCAGAAAAAACCCTACCTCTCACTTATTTTATGCAAATTTATGAATGCATATTCAGATATAACACATTTGCATTAGTTCTAAGAATAATTCAGATAAAATATACTTTAATAAATATCAGGTAAAGGGTTATAGTTAAAACTATAAATTTAATCATTTTCTAACCAAAGTTTCTTCATATCAAATAATAAATCCAAATCAAAGATTATAAAATTAGGACTTCCTTAAGAATGCAGTTTAGTTATTTTATAAGAGGAAACATAGCGATAAGCAAAGACAATATAACAGGAAATACTTCGGAAAGAATATTTATTCCCCTTTGTACAATAAAACTTACTATTAAGCAGAAATAATAGTATTGATAGGAAAATATGAAAATCGAATGGCGATAAAGAAATTATATCATTCGTTACTTTATTTACGATACGAAATCTAATAATTAAATCGGTATACGGAACAATAAAAGAGATCGTATTACATTATTATGTTTACTTAATGATTCTTTTTTTGGCGTAAAAAAAATCATATTTCACAGTTCGTTTCTTCATCGGCGATAGTATGTCGGAACGAATAGAAAAGAACATTAGGTTTAAGCATTAAACAATTTATCATATAATTAAAACATAAAATATAACTATAAAATATTTACTTGCCTTTGAAATTTTCTTTGTCAAATGTAAACACAAACGATAAAAAATGACCTAACTACAATGCACACGTTCAAAAATTAATTTCAATCCCGCGATACAAAAACAAAACAGCTTTTCACCAGCGCTGAACTGATTTCATCACTGACCACCTTCTGGATTGCATCATCCAATATGGTGGAGTTGAGGGGATTCAACTTGATACAAAACAAATTGTAAAGCTGACCGTGAATGAGACTAAAATAATCAATAAAAATAAATAAACAATGATAAGTACAAAATATTAAGTAACATAGAATAAATTAATATTTCAGTGGAATAATAATTTTTTTCCAACCGCGCGTTGTGATGCGTCGTTATTCATTCCAGGATTTGTTCAGGATCCGGATTCTAAAAGGGAACAACTCGTAAAAGATTAGTGATCATGGTTCAGAAATTCTTTTATTTAATAACTCACCTCTATTAATATTTTAACTGGTATACAATTAAACTTTGTCTAAGGGCTTGTGATTAACTTTGTATAATTATTTTAGCTTGAGTTTAGTGTTATATATTGTCAATAGATGGCGACACTATTGAACACCAGTCTAGAAAGGATGACAATAACCTCGTGACTATGATATCACTTAAATTGATTCCCTACGGTTCTCAAACTTTTTCCCCTCGCTTACCCCTTAATTTGTCTTTTTTTTATTTTCACCTACAACCTATTGTCATATCCTCACCCCCACCAACTATTCGTCTATGCAAAGAAGCTTTTTATAAATAACTAGGGGGTTACACCCTCTATTCGCTCGCCGTGCAGTTATGAGTTTCTGCTAGTAATATGAAATTATAAGTACATTAATTACTAAAATTAAATTTTAATTATTTGAAATAGCATGAACTGCTAACATTAATTTTTCGTCATTTACTAAAAATTCAATCATCAATTTCTAAAATGAAAATTTTCTGGTAGCAGAGAGATATATATGAAATTGTTAGAAATAAATTTTAATGCTAAAATATATAATTATAAGATGTTTAAAATTCATAATTATTTGCATCAACCAGAAATCAGTCATTTAAAACTTCTTGGTACACACAATCAAATATTTTTTCAACAGTTTTTTTTAACTTCATTCCAACAAACTTCTAAATATGCACTCTTCTCAATGAATCGTTGCTGTAATAGCTTCTCCACATATATACACACTCACAGCAATAATTTTATAGCCAAGAAAGTTATAACTTTTCTCTCTGCGTAGTTATTTATGTGTCAAACCTCAAAAAATTTGATTTTTCGAGAGATGATTATAACCCATTTCACAAACTTTTAGCTAAAAAAGGTCAGTTAAAGGTGACAAATGGCTTTAAACACTTTTATATTCACTATTCAAAATTATAACCCATAATAATTATTTACTTTTAGATTTTTAAAATTCATAATATATCTTTTTCCAAAATTTTTAAAAATTTTCCAAATTCTTGCTTTTTACACCAAAATTTTAGATATGCCCTCTTTTCAATGAAATGTTGCTCAGAAAAGCTTCAATACATGTATACACACTCACCCCAATTATTATTTAGATAAAAAAGATGAAACTTTTCTCTCTGGGTAGTCATTTATGTAGGATAATACCCATAAAGAATAATTTAATCACTGCATAAATGAAGATTGTGAGAGCTAGGTTAATTATTTTTGCGATAGATGGAGCCAGAGATCTGCTCATGACACGTCAAGAGCAGCGCCCTCTTTCCCCCCCACAAAACCAGCGTGCATGCTCAAAGCAAGCTCGTAACTCTCTCATTACCCTCTCTTTCGTCATGTAACCTAAATCAGTTTCGGCGCAGTTAAGTCGCCCGATCATCATTTGTGGTAACTATGTCCCATTTAACTTTCCTTGTGACTCTCTAAATCTCTAATACCGTAATTATTTTAACCCATTAACATCTATCTCAACTTTAATCTAGCTCGAGAATAACTATGACTTCATGTAAATCAGTAACTCTTTGTTATGTTTCTTTGTACATATCTTTCCCCCTGTGAATTCTCCCTATAGTATTTCAATAGATGCTTTTGTATTTAACTTGAAGTCTCCTCTTCCTTTCATATAATATTTTGTTTTAAATTTAATGCAATAAAAACCATTAAATCCTCTAGACTTAAATACGATCTACTTACCCCTAAAAGGTAACCCTTCCGTGGGCATTCTATTTACTTGAACGGGATCCCACATTTATGTGTTAAACCTCAGAAAATTTGAGTTATTAAGAGATGATATAACACATTTTATACTCTTTTTAGCTAAAAATGAACAACTGGAGGAAAAAAAATGGCTTGAAACATGTTCATATTAACCATTCAAAAGTAAAACCCATAATAATTAATTACTTTTAGCTTTTTATAATTGAAAAGATAGTCTTCCTTTAAAAATGTACAAAATTCTCGCCTTTTGCAACAAAATTTTAATTATTCCCTCCTTTTAATGAAATGTTGCTCCGAAAAGCTCTCCATATATATACAAACTCACTGCAATAGTTATTTAGCCAATAAAGTTATAACTTTTATCTCTGGGTATTTATTTATGTGTTAACCTCAGAAAATTTGATTTTTCGAGATGATTTTAGACCATTTCACAAACTTTTAGCTAGAAAAGGACAGTTAAAGGTTACAAATGGTTTTAAACGTGTTCATATTCACTATTCAAAATTATAGCCCATAATAATTATTTACTGTAACCTTTATAAAACTAATAAAATAGCCTTTTTCCAAAATTTTTAAAGATTTCCAAAATTTTTGCTTTCTACACCAAAATTTTCAACATGCCCTTTTTTCAATGCAGTGTTGCTCAGAAAAGCTTCCCGACATGTGTACAAACTCACTCCAGTTATTTTTAGTCAGGGAAGATATAACATTTTTCTCCGAGTATCCATTTATGCTTAAAACCTTAAAAAATTGAGTTGTCGAGAGATGATATAACCCATTCAACAATTCTAGCTAAGTGAGGACATAGTATGGAGATAAGTGGCTTGAAGCATGTTAATATTATCTATGCAAAATAAAAACCATAAACGTTATTTACTTTCAGCTTTTTAAAATTGATAACATGGGATTTTTAAAAATTTTTGCTTTTGCTGCAAAAATTTTAAACGTGCACTCTTTTAAATGAAATGTTACTCAGAAAGCCTTCCCATATGCATAAAAACTCACTCCAGTTATAATTTAGTCAAGAAAGAAACAATATTTTTCTCTCGGTAGTTATTTTTGTTTTCAAAAACTCAAACAGTTTGAGTTGTCTAGAGATGAAATAGCCCATATCACAACCTTTTAATTAAAAGGACATATTAAGGAGACATTCATTCATTTTCCTTATAAAACTAATAAAATAGCCTTTTTTTCCAAAATTTTTAAAGATTTCCAAAATTCTTGCTTTTTACACCAAAATTTTCAACATGCTCTTTTTTCAATGCAATGTTGCTAAGAAAAGCTTCCCGGCATGTATACACACCCACTCCAGTCCACTATCTAAAAAAAATTGTTAATAGTAGTTGAAGTTGAAAAAATTTCGTTGCCTCAAATTTTCCTCGGATGTAAACAATCCAAACTTACGATCTGTTGCCAAACGGTGATTAAGAAATTCACCCCGATTTTGCGTCCACATAAGCGTTTTATACATATAGATGTTAAGGGCTTCTGTTAACTTAAGTGTCAAATGACTCGAATTAATAATATTTGCTGGACTTATTTTTAACTTTACAATTTTTTGAATTTTGCAATAATTGAATTGAATTTTAATTTTGAATTGAAATTTGAATTTTGTAATTTGTTCAACGCTAAAACAAATGAAATCAGTATTATTATAATTTCGCATTAACGTATAAGGATGGCTAAAAATTACGCTCTATAATAGTCAACTTTCGAAGTGGTACAGTTATTAAATAGCAAATATTAACTAGGGGAAACAAAATTCTATTACTTTTTGAATTCCTTATGTTTTCTTGTTTCCGCCGTTACCAACTTTGTTTTCGCATACCCAGAGATTCAGCCGGAATTCGATATCAAATTAATTTGCTGCAATACAATTTTCTGTCCTAAATGGATATTTTGGTTATTATATGATATATTTTTTATCCTTTTTTCTTGTAACTCATTTTTTAGATGCTCTTTTTAATATTTACGGAATATGAAGGCATTTGATGTGTAACTGAGAAATCATTCAAAAAATTATAAGTTAATAGTTTCGATAGTTTGTTTCAGGTCTTATTTTCTCAGATCGAAATACTCCCTTGCAAATAATATTTTCTGAAATTTCTTTATATTATAATATTTCTCGGTGTAAACTAAGTTTTTATCAAATAAAACGCTTATACATGTCAGATCATGATTTATGTATAAATGATTTATTTTGTGGTGATGCTGGTAAAGGATTATTTTGTCTTCTGCGTTTCTATTAACAACCCTTTTTAGTATGTTTTTTAAAGGTTTTAGAAATGAAATTAAGAAAAATCTCTTATAAACTTACATACACTAAGAGCAGGAATTTTTAGTTTTAAACGGTTTACGATATTTTGGAACAAGTCTTAGATTAATCCATGTTACTCTGTAGAACTGTGAAAAAATATGTTGAAATCTTCAGCAACAAACAAGAAATAATTTATAGTTTTATTGGGTACGGGTTCCTCGAAAAGAGTCTCTTTGAATTCCTATCTCCCTTTCCTTACCTTTTGTGGTAGAGGTTTTTCGGATAACATATCAGCTTCAATAATTTTAGATCGAAATTGAATGGTGGCTCATATAGAATATCTATTTTCTATGGGGATCTCCACAATTTCAAGGATCAATTTGTGTTCTAAGTTCTGTGAGCATGAATTTTAACTAAATTCGGGTCTTCAAACTATTCAACTCAACATTCAAATGAAACTAACAAAGAAATTTATAAAAGAACAAAAAATGGTAAATAACTGTTTAAAAGTATATGAAGAGAATCCTAAAAACAAATCGGTAAGACTTAAGAACACAGCGCGGTTTCGTGGCCAAACTAGCCATAATCGCACCGACCGTTTTGAGCTCGGCAAAAGGAAAAGAAAACCACATTTGGCGAATAATCGCCCAAAAGAAGTTCCATTTTTGTGCTCGCACAGTGTTTTTAAGTCTGGCCAGCTTGTTGAGTATGCTGAAGCAAATAATTTCTTCTTCTTCCTGAACGCCTTTTAAAGCTTTCACTTGATTCATTGTTGAATTAATTTTCTTCCATTGTTTCAATGATATTTAACAGCACGATTGAGATTCACGTTTAACTCATTGAAAAGAAGGCTAAAGCCAATCGCGTTTGTTTACTTTTGGAAAGTGAATCTTGTCAACATCATTTGTTATAGATGTTTGCCAAATCCTATAGGTAAATAACACGTTTTCTGGGACCCACACAAAAGAAATATTTATATAGATAACTAATGTTTGTACAATTTAAGCGTATAAGATGTTGAAAACTCCGCTTGGACCGGACTGTCTGTATCAATGAGACGACGGCGATAAAAAATTAAATAAAAATAATTGAATAAAAAGACTTACAGTTTCAAAATTCTGGCAATTGTATTCCAACATGTTTTCGTATGCACGAACTTTGAAAATTAATTTTTTTTACCATATTGTAAGCATTTACCTAACATTTGGAAAATGCTTCATAATATGAAATCTCTACATAAGTGATGGTTATTCAATTCCTCGAGAATGAGTGTGTCTTTGTTCATCTATCGACCGAAATCCAAAAATAGTTTCATTATAGTCAGCTTTTTCGCCGTTTCTTTCCTTTTTTTTCTTCTTTTTTTTCCTGGTTGGAAAGTCTGTCAGAATGCAGTTAAAAACATGCAGTGAAAGCATATTTTTGAAAGCAAAAACTTTCATATTATGTTTTTTTTTTTAATATATTATTAAATAACATTAAGATGTCAAGACTAGTGCGAGCAATCTTTCAAAGGTAAATAGAATAAAACTTCTCTAAGCTGCCATCAGTGCATAGCGGCCACCCTTCTCAACGGCCACTTTTATTTGGCACGGAATTTTTGACCCAAAAATATAGTGTTAAAATAACCTCTATTAGCGGCCACTCAAACCCCACTGAGCGACCGGGTTGGGCGCCCGTTCAACATCGATGAAATACATGCCTTTCGTACGTCTGGCCTTCTATTAAGAGAGAAGGGAGGAAAGAACAAACAAAAAATGCATACACTAATAAACAACACCAGAAATCTGATCGAAATTAATTATTAAATTTCGATTGTGAAGAGAAAAGTGAACAAAACCGAACCTAGTCATCTATCGGGTTGGGCATTCACGAGCTCAGATCTGCCTTTCTGGTGTTGTTTCGGACTCTGAGAAAGAAGCTGCTGATATGGGCTGCGACCCTCAGCAAATGAAACTTTCAGCTCAACAGACTTTAGGAAAACTAAATGATATTATTGTCATCCTGATTCCTCGACAACTACAGGCGAAACAATTAGGGATTTATTTTTGTAATTAAAAAAATTGACAAAAAGTTATGTCCGTAAAAATTGAAAGTTCTAAGCAAACACAAACTGTATTTTTCTTCGAAAAAATTACAAATTACTTTTTACTTTAGATGATTCTTAAAATTAGCTTTTTCAGAAATATCGAATTAGGGGCTACGTATTTTGGATTTCCAAACATGAAAAACCCTTAGAGCGGACAATTTTCCTTTGAATAAAGGGTGGCCACTGAAGGGACTTTCACTGTACGAATCGTTTCGGAGCAAAACAACTTAAATGGTAAAATTAGCACTGCATATATATTTGAATCAGAGTTCGCGAATTTTTTCATTTATTATTTTTGAAATATTTCTAATGTAAATAAAAATGCTTTATTTAATCAATTAGAAACAAGATTGGTAAAAGCAGACTTTCAGCTATGATGCAGATGGCTACGGAAGACATTATCGACCTCATTTTTACGTTTCCTAAATAAGCCATTACTTTTTCTTACTGACAGTTTTTCAGTTCTGCTTGCACTACAAAATTTCTCGCTTAAATATCCATCAGTGATCCGTAAGCTTGTTTACAAATTTGAGGAAAAATCTCAAACAAATAAGCATATAGTCTTACTTTGGATCCCAGGACACTCTACTATTTTATGAAATGAAAAGGCGGATATTCTTTCACAAAATCAGTTACAGAACATAGCCCATTCATTAACTGGATTGCATCGGAAGATATACTTTTCTGTATGAAGCAAAATTCTGAAAAAGAAATTCAGAAAATTATAGGGTTAGCAAATATTACGAAAAACTTGGAGAAATTCCGGATATCAGAACCATCTCCAAATGGGGAAAGAACAGAAGGGAAGACATCATTTGTGTCAGAATCCTAAGTAAAACATTTATAACACCCGGTCTTTTGAATAAATTTAATTTTTCGAATAACCCAATGTGCAATGCTTGTAACGTTTTCATAAATCTGGACCATATTTAATTTCATTGCTCTAATGTTCAACCATTCGTTGTCGACACTGGAACAAACTGGGACTTAACCCTTCAACAACCTTCAGATTCAAGGCACTCACAAGAAGAATTTTAGGAAATAAACAAAACCTTATTATTTTCCTTCAAAATCTGAAATTTTTTGACATTTATTAATTAGAACTCTTTGTGAATGCAGGGATAGCCTTTGCAGCTAAAAATATCGTAACCCCGTCTAATCAACCAATCAATCAATTGTTCTCACGTAAGACGTAACGATGTTTGATGTACGGAATACCGTTTGAGAATCAAATTTATCTCTCCACATAAGAATTTGGAATATTTGAAGTTTTATTTATCGTTTGCTGAAAAGAGAAACTATTTTTGATTGACTTTTAGATGAGCGATTTGCTCCCTTTAGTTCAATTTAAATAACTGGATCTACAGTAGATTAATATTTTTTTTCTCTATCTTATTAGGAATCCAGTCAGATTATCGTTGCTCGACGCCTTTGTCACCTGTTTCGCATGTAGGATGGACAATGGTCTCAACGATTTTGAGAATTACACACTTTAAAGAATTTAAATTTTTAGTTAATTTGATCAATTTCTTCAAAGCATTTAAAAATGGAAATTGGAAGTGGTTAAACAATTTTGCAATAGTTCCCACGGAGAAAAGAGCGGCACATATTTTTCTTTTTCGAAATGCTCTTGATAGATTCGATTGGATCTGAACGAGAAAGAATTCCATAACAACTTTCCAAGGTTTTGACAGCCTGCCAACTCTTTGGAGACAAATTATTACTTTTGCAATTGTTCTCTATTATCTTTCACTCAACGGTTTCCGAAACATTCTTTATTGAAGGTTATTTCTATCGACAGGATGTTTTGTTGGGGTGACACTTTCTGAAAGCAATTTCTAATATCACCCTTTTCTTTTGTGCTTATGCACTACATCTGGATTTTTAACTGCTTAACCGTCAATCTAAAAACAATTTGACTTGTTTTAAGCATTAATAAACTTGAAATAATTTTCTGTCAAAACTGTACGAAAACAATGTAAATCAGAAACAGACGAGTAAACGGATTAAGAACAAGACATAAAATGTCTTTTGTAGCATTGATGTAATTATTTAGTTAACGGCTGATTAGTATTGTTACAACATATCGAAAATCTGTTTGGACAAATCATCACTCGAATTGATTTTATTTGACCCAAATAAATAGCAAACCTTCATTCATGTCAGTATAAATTTCCAGAATGAGAAGGCAAAATACTGAAGTGAAATTTTATTCATCCTTTTTCGTTCTGACAACTAACAGTCTTCAGGTAACATGACCTACTCGCTGACCAATTTCACTGATGTATATACAGGGTGTCCACTCTAATTGTAGTCCAATAGCTAATTTCTAAACCATTAGAGGTAAGCATATACTTACAGTGGGAAAAATGTTTTAAATGACGTAAAGAATTATATTTTATGCTTTTTGAGTGCATAAATGCGCTGATGAAAAAATTGTGAAGTCTAAATTATTACATCGCCCTTCGGCCCTATAGTCATATTTAATGAAATATTATCGATACATGACATTTTAACAAAATATGTTCCACTCTTCTGCGACCAAAACTGACCAAATTCTTCTTATTATTAATCCACCGGGAGTGAACCGATCAGATAAGGTTTACAATTATACAGAAATCTCTCAGCGTAACCGCAAATGGAGTAACCCTCGGCCTGCCTAAGTATACGGGGCCTCTGAATGACAGCCACTGTAATAGCTCGAGTACTGAGCCGGAATCCTAAGAGCCAATCACCTGGCCACGGCCCAATCTCTCCCGAAGGAGTTAAGTATTTCGGTGTACGGTGGGGGTAACTCGACTCTCGCTATTGCTATACCCCCAGAGAAAGCGAGTGCCCGCTTACTTATCCGGCGGCCACTCATCCGTGAACTAGCCGTGCCCCCCCCGGGGGATACCCTCTCAGCGTAAAGGATTACAAAAAGGAGAGAAAAAAAAATTAAAATTACAACAAAAACAATTAACACACAAAGCATACTGATAAAGTTTGCAGTGAAAGTCTTAATTGCTGGTGGAAGCGAGAGAAGTCTTTCTTAATGATGATATCATGCCTTCGTTCATGTAGGATCTGCATAATATTCATAAGTTTTCATAATATTCATGAGTTTCCATAATATTCATAAGTTTTCATAATATTCATGAGTTTTCATAATATTCATGAGCTGAATTTCATTATTGTGAGCCAATCAACGGTCACCTCAAGGAAACGCTGGGTGTTAAATAGCTGATCTTTCTCGAGGTCGCCATTGAAATAGTATAAATTAAATAGTGATATTCAGAGCTTCATAACTCGGCCAGTTTTAGTCACAGAAGATTGAAAATGTTTTTGTTTAAAATGTTAGTGTTTCTTGAATATTTTACTAAATATAACTATAAGACCGGGGAACTATATAAAAATGTAGGATTCTTAATTTTTTCAGACGTACATTTATTTTTCGAGCAACATAAAGTGTAACTCTTTACGTCATTTAGAGCATTTTTCCGACTGGAAGTATATACTTACCTCTAACGGTTTAGAAATTAGCTATTGGTGTACGATAAGAGTGGATACCCTGTATGTAACCCAAGGAAAACAAGTAGGGAAATAACTCACCAAAAATATATATTTTATCGATTCACTTTTGTCCTTACTACTGGAAGCAGTTATGCAACAAGGAACGCAAACACACATTTTGAGTTATAAGTGTTTTTACCGAACATTACAGAAAAAATTCTGATGCTGCATTTTCTAAAATTAAATCTTGCATTATAAGTAGTGTAATGTGCACCGTTTTGGTTCAATTTTGCATATCAAACTCACACTGCAATAGTGAACTCCTGAATTCTTAAAATGGTGTTTGGTACAAGACTGCTTATATAAGCCCAATTGTTTTTCGTATTATCTCAAATGCATTACCATGGGAACAAAATTAAAGCGACCGAATTATTGAAAGTTTCATCTAGCTTTTTACTTTCTCCTGTGCGAACCGTCGAAAAATTGAACCTAGAGAATTTGATAAATCTCCGCATTTGAGAAATACTGTATTCCAAAGCAAAACAATTCAATCATGTCTGTCTGTGAACACGTGTGTGTGAACGGTGTGTGAAAGTAAGAATGAATGGATGCTGAAAGTTGTTTGCTATTAACTAAACTTTTTCCTTTGCAGCAAACCCAACCCCCCATGTAGCAGTATTCAATTTGGTTAAACTCATTTTTAATATTGCCTGATTTTGCGAAATTTGTGACGAGTCGAAGATTGTGTCCCAAGAGGCCGTGCGCTTCTCCCACCCCCTATCACTGTTGGTTGTGAACACGATATCTCGAAAACGGAATATCAGATAGACGAAAAAAATTTAATATGTTTTCGTTTTATCAAAATTGAAGACCTTTGACAAATTTTGTGACAAATCCGCGAAAGGGAAGTCTGTTTGTCTATCCATGGGCATGTCAACACAACCGACAGCTCAGGAACATAATGAATGAGAAAAATGAATTTTGACGTATGGCTTTATTATCAGAATTGCAGGTGCGTATCAAATTTTAGGTCAAGTTTGTCAAAAGGGGTCTGTCTGCCAGTGTGTATATGAGCGCAATAGCTAAAATAAAATTTAAAAAAAAAATCAGGATATATGAATAAAATTTGGTATGTGGTCTTGATACAAAATTTTAGATCCGTATCAAATTTTGGACCCAGTCGGTTTAAAGGAATTGATGCGAAATGCACAATCGAGTCTTTTCGCTATACCACGAAGATAAACATAAAACGAGACATATCGTGTAAATATACGAGAAGGTCGAGAGGGCCTAAGAAAATTTCTACTGTGTAAACTCTAATTAGACTCTCTTCTTACATTATTGAAAACTAAAATGGGTATGAAGTTCCTTAGCTCGACCAACAATGATGGACACGTATTAAAATATGGACGGAAATTACCGTTATCATTAATAAGAATTATATACTATTAAAATCCTAAGTAACATAAAATCGATTTTGCTTTCATTAGGTAGAAAACAATGCCTCAAGCCAGGAAACTCAAATTCTTTTATTTTTATTTATAAAGCCTTTTATTTTATTTATAGTCGGGAAACTCAAATTCTTTTATTTTTAGTTGTATTCCTGCGATATTCTGTATCAGATAAAATCAGGAAGTATTGTCTCTCTCTTCATTTCTGCAGAATATGACGAAATTTCAATTCGGATGACAAACGGATTTCGTGAATCGCAAGCGAACATCCTTTTTTTTACACGTCAGAGAAAATATTCTGAGAAAAAAAAGTTTTTAGTTTCTTAAATACTGCGAACACATTTCTGATGATAGACACATGAATATACGAACTTAAAAAAAGTTCCCAAATTCTCGAGGAATTCGTTGACATTATTTGGTCTCTAGGGTATTAATTTTTAAGATATTATATTAGATGAGGAAAAAGAATCTATATCAACGAACAAGATAAAACACAGATTAGTTATGAATTCATAAAAGATGCTATCTTTTATTTACATTTTACACATGGGTATACGAATTTAAAAAGGTTCCCAAATGCACGAGGAATTCGTTGGCTTTATTTGTTCTTTAGAGTATTAATTTTTAACATATTACATTAGATGAGGAAAAGGAATCTATATCATCGAACGAGATAAAACGCAGATTATTTATGAATTCATAGAAGATATTGTCTTTTATTTCAACATTCTCAAATTTCGGATGGAATGTTGTTTCCATAAATACAACTATTACGGAGTTCGATACATGATTCGATCTATTATAAATAAAACATACCGTTTTATGTTTCCTGTGTATCAGGCAGGAAATGATATCATATTGTAGGTCAGAAATAGAACGCTCAATCTACTTGTAAGATCAATTCACAGAATTTTTAAGAAAGGAATGAATACCCTCATTAATTAATTGAAATTTCTAATTCAGGAACGCATTGATTTACTAATAAAAATAAATATTTTCGTTGAGCATTATTTTTCTTTTATAAAGTACTTTGCATAGCTACATGCTAAAGATTATATTTGACCGACGAACATTGTCTTTGAATCAGTGGCGTAGCTAAAGGGGGAGAGGGCGGCACTTCGAAAGGGGAGGTAAAATCAGACATGCAGGAAATTTTATAACTAAGAAGAGCATCGGCACTAATTCAATCTTTGTATACAATTATACTAATCTGATTAGTTCGTATTTTGTCTTTTGTCTGTAAATTGCCGATATGTGATTGGTGGTGAACGCGCGATTTCTCTACCTGTCTGCAGAGATAGAGAGCGTCAAACGACGAATTACGTTACTAATAAAACGTTTTTCTCCTGGAATTTATTATTTTTATTTTGAGATTTATGTGCCCTACGTAACTTGTAAAGGAACGGAACGGAGTTTTCTTTACGGAGCACAGCGAGGGTGCGAGGCAACCAAAATGCACATCCAAATCTAATTAAGGTTTGATCTTTTAATTAAATTAGCCATATAATAATTGAATTTGAGATATTAAATCAGATGGAATGATTGAGGGGAGCAACTAAATGCTGAGGAAAAGCTAATGCTATTGATTAGATTAAAACTTTAGGGGAAATACACTGCAAGATGCTAGTGCGGTGTGAAAATTTGGGAAAATGGGGTTTCCGTGTCCAGATCCGTTTTTTCAAAAAAAGTTACTGCGTTATAACTCAACGAGATGAAAATTAGAAGGCAACATTAGATTTAAATGGACTGAAACAAAAACAATTTGGCAGGAATTTTGAAGTGGAAGTTAGAGCTCTCGGTAAAAAACGCGCGTTTACACAACGTAGCGGGTTGATTAAGGTCGAAACGTGAATGTTGAGGAAATTACGGGTCCAGATTCTCTTCAACTGCGCTCACATCCCGACGGCATGTTTCGAGTTCGCCCCGGTGGCAAAAGTTGCAGCTACCCCACCGTTTTGAATTCATGAAGTCAATTCATGTGACTTCACAGTATTGTGCATATCATCTAGCATCTAACTGCAGGTTATCTTAAGCTTTTCCTCCAACAAGGTGAGCAATGGATTCTAAAATTAAATTAGCGCGGGCACTTCACATGCATATTGTTGGCAGAAGAAGAGAAGCAAAATGCAAATAGTGACGTATAGCAATATGTAAGATTTCTGTAAACCTATAACATTTTGTAGAGGAATTGCATTCATGCTTGAAGTGGATTCACGCTTGTTTGTCTATACTGTCTGTTCTACATGTTTTCTTTTTAAGATAATACAGTCGACGCTCGTTATAACGACCCTCTGCTTCCCACAGCAAAAGGTCTTTATAAAGAGTGGTTACTATAGTGGATATAATTAAAAAATGTGCACATGCACTCTCAGCAGTTCCCTAAAAATAGGCTATTTTTAAAGAGATTCCAACTAAATACTCAAATTATTCTTTATCATTGGTATTAAAAATAAAATTTTATCAATTAAAAATATATTTCTAAAATGGATTTTAAAGTAGAAAATAAAGGAATTTTGGAAAAATACCGGGAAGAGTTTCCGCTGAATTCAGACGTTGTATTGGGATTAGACAACACCGGACGGTCGTTATACCGGAAATAAAATAACATAGAGTGCATAGGGAAACACAGTTGGGAATTTTATAACTGGTCTTTATAATGAGTGGTCGTTACAACGAGTATCGACTGTAGTTTAATTTAGTTATAATAACGTCCCGTTTTGAAGTAACACCAGGGCTATTTTAGGACGGACCTCGTAATTTTAAACTTAGTGTGTCAATGGCGGCGAGTAAGGGGGTCGAGAGGGGGGCTGGGCGGTCGCCCCCTACTTTTCTGTGAAAAATTAAATTATTTCTTTTTAGCTGTTTAAAACTAGGAATCGTAAAAAAGCAATAGTATTCAGGAAAGCTAGCTAATTTTGTAACAAAATTTTTAAATTTTGTTGTTTACGCCTTTACTCTAGGGTACTTTTAGATATCAGTAAATTTTTTGCCCAACCCACTTTTTTCACCCAATCGCCGCCACTGTATTTTGTTATATATTACATAATGAATTGTGTATCAACTTTTATTGATTACAAACATTTTAATTGAGCAAAGCAAAATATAATTTGCATCTTAACCTTAAGGCTTTTTTTTTATGTATGTGTATAGAATGCAAAAGATCGAAATCTTAGCTGAAAATTGGGCAGCGTATAAGACATTTTTTACGTCTTTTCAAGTTTGTTTATATTATACATATATTTTTTATTATTATTGGAAGAAATTTTGAAAAGCAGACTGTTACAAAATTTGTCAAACGAACAATATTTATGTGTCACTAATTAATTAATAAGTAATTTAAATTTCAATAAAATAATTTAAATTCAAAGTATTTTCTAGATTATATTTTTAACTGCTTATTTAGAATTCGATTCAGGTATATATTATCTAAATTCACGGTGAGAATTGTGAAATGTTTTGCAAATTCAGACTTTTATTATATCATTGAAGTTTTTATATGTATTTATACTCTTAGCCTATTTATGCAACTGCATTTTATTTTTGACCATTTACAGCTTAAGAATTCCTAGGTAAAATAATCCATTTCTGTTTTATTTTTCTGCTTAATTTAAAAAAAATCTCTGCTGTACTTTTTACAAAACATTTTAAATACATACGATTTGAGTTCTGTTTTCGCTAATTTACAACTGAATTAAAATGGAAAATTCTTTTTAAAAAAAAAAAAAAAAAAAAAAAGATTCTAAAGGAGGAAAAAAATTCACTTTTTTGGATGCTCATAGACTTTAAACTGAATATTTAAAGGTTTGTCAGCAACTGTGGATCTAAATCTAAATCTAAATCTGAACTCGATTGCGCTGCTACTTGTTACGAAAATTCTTAACAACCTGTGTTCCGATTGTATTCTTAGAGCGCCATCTGTTGATCAAATATTACATCATCGTATGCCAAAGGGTCGAATTGTTCACTGGAGTTGGAGGAGGATCAGTGCTAGGTAGACAAGTTCCGTGAGCAGATGGGCCGATGGGTATAGCCTTGTCGTGTGGCGGTGGCAGGTTTCGATTTAACGCCAAAAAGGATAAACAGTGGTTTAGGTAAGCATTTGGGATTCTGTTTTTAATTTGTTAAGATTAGGAAGAAATAGACATAAGATTTTTTTTTTATCCTTATAAAAGTCGATGCGTCAATATTCGAATCTTAGTAAATAATATAATTGAAATGCATATACTCTTTTTTTTTGCATTGGAAAGCGCAGTTGATCCAGCGAATGTTCATGTTTTTTCTTTTATTTTTGTGTTTTGTAATAATAATGCTTGATTTTCTTTTATTTTTGTGTTTTGTAATAATAATCTCAGTTTTAGAAAATAATTATATTCTTCTCCAAACAGTTTTGAGCTTTTTTTTTTGGCTATAATTATATATTTTTAGATGAATGTCATATTTAAAAGTCGAAGCAATACACTAAGTAATTTAAATGATTGCTAACTTTTTTTAAAAGAAAATTATTGCTTATTTTGAGTGTATGGATATGTGAATACCTGTACATATCAGAGCGTGAATGTATTTATGTAAGGCATTAAAGTACATTAATATAGAATAAATCCTTGATTTTGTTACTTATTACTGCATGAAACGTCATTAATTAGGTACCAATATAATTGTCATGTCACTAATAAGTTTTATTTACAGCTCTTCCTTCCATCACTAGGCAATTGTTTTATTAATGAATAATTACAGTCACAGTGAAAGAATATTTCTGAGAAAAGACCACAAAAATAAAATATTTGAGAAATCTTCATCATTTTCTTAACAGAATTTAAACCTCTTATTCATAAATCGCTGTATTAAAATAAAGATATTTTCATTAGGATAAAAGTGGAGGAAATACTTAACGCGGGGTATTTTATTGATGATATTCTAACTAGAAGAAAATAATGGCTGTCGGAATTCATATGCTCGTCATAATGTTTCAAGTGATGCAATATATTTTATTATGGAAGCTAACTTTTTAATTCGGGAATCATTCAGTTGTTTTTGTATTTTATTGCTGTTTTTATTCAATTGTAACAGTTATATTACCATGTGGAAAGGGCCTGAATTTTATATTACCATATTTCTGGGTGAAAGTAACTTTTACATCTGTATGCAAGTTTATTTACGTGATATAATTATCATTTAAATTTAATTGTTTTCATACGATGCTTTTGTTGCGGTGTCATATAACGGCATTTCAGTTTTTTGCTTCAAATCCAGTCGAAAAATTTCTCTTATTTTCTCTTTTATACTACCTTTCCTTTTAATTGTGTTCGATATATGAGTTTTTTTCTTTCTAAAATTTCCGTGTAGTAAAATAATTACATTTTAATAATAATAATTGTAATTTATCAATATTATATTGATAGATGATAATTTACTTCTGTGTCATATAGTTCAGTTTCTGAACAATAACTTTTTGTCTTTAAATACTCTGCTTTTTTTATAAATATTTTCAAAAATTTCTTATCATTATTCTGGATAATTGCAATCTATATGATCGTCTTCAAATGACAATAAAATTAGTTCTAAAATTTTCAATCAGATTTTTATTATGCGCTAATATAATGTTGTTTTGAGTAGACGGGCCGCTGACGTTCTACAAAAATGCATTTATTTATTTATTTATCACTTTTACAAAACTTTTATTATCACTACTATCTGACACTTTTTACAAAAAAGTGTCAGATTGTAAAAACAAACATAAAATACAAAATGTATGCCTAATAAAAATACAACAATAAGAAATAATTATACATGCTATACATTAAGAAGACATGGATAGTTAACAGTGGTGTAGTCACAAAATAAGCAGTGCCGGGACGCTTTAACGTGAGTGACAAAAATAGTGCTGTTTTAAGGACGTTTTCACAATTTTTTCTTATTTATTTCTCATGGGAAAAAAAGCAGTACCGGAACGGCGTTCCAGCTCCACTACACCTCTGGTAGTTAATATGTTAAATTATTGATTTACGATGGTTGTCAGAGCCTGAACGGGCTAGATTGCTGTAGCTCGTCCTAGTCCAAATCTAAAAAGCAACCTTATGTTTCTGCTAGATGATATTTTCAGATTGATTGCGCTGGCCGCAGTAGAAAATGTTATCATTTGTTGTGTCATATAGTTGGTTCAGAGTTAAAGTGAATCAAATCCATGCTTTGCCCATTTTGTCATAGTAGTGTAGAAATGTTATATTTTCTGTGTAATAATGATTCAGGTCCACAGTTCAATTTGCATCCACCAGACAGCAAGAAGAATTAGAAGTCAATTGTTATTTTGAATGCAGCTGATTAACTTTCGGAGCTGTTTTCTCAGGAATGAATCTCGGGGACATGGTCCACTTTGACTCTGAACCCTCCATATATTAATTCGTTGGCGAAAGAACTAAAAATGAGCACAGTGGAAAAACTTCTGTAGTATTTCGAAATACAAGAAACATAGTTTAAAAAATGCAAAGATTTGAATATGTCCTTACCGCTAAAATATTTTATAATTATATTTGAATATGTATAATTGTGTATAAATTATTTCTCGCCCCGATTTAGGTCGGAACTATTAGAAGTTGCTCGCCATTCCTATCCGTCTAGGTTCCTGTAAGAGACCTAAATAAATGCCTGTTTCTAATTTTTAGAGCCGCAACTTGTTTTGCATAGGCATTGAGCCATGTTTTATTTTTGGACATCCAATTATATTTAACAATTAACAACCACCATTTCTGTTCTCCATACTTGTTCTGAGCCCTTACACTTGTAACACTTGACTAGTTACGGCCCTATTAATTTTAATCTATCATAGAATCTAAGCATCACTAAGTAGATCTTGTTCGTCACCCCATCGAATGTTCCTTGTGCCTCGACAATATACAACTCAGTTCGTCTATCTTATAATCAAAAGGTTCGTACGGCAGACCGTTGTGTTACAAATCACAACCTATTGGTACGAACGATTAATCAGCTATGACGTAAACTCGTATTTGGATTTGTAATGATGTAGTATTTTTTTCCTTATCATGTCATCGGTATCGACTACTTTACTGTTACACTGTATATTTAATGAAATAATTACTATGAAAAAAGGGTTGAAATTAAATTTAGACATGTGTTTGAAATCTGATTCTACCAAAGAGCAGCCATATATGTGGACGTCCCGTTTTGAAGCAACACGAGGGCTATTTTGGGATGGACCTCGTAATTTTGAAACGCGGTCAGACGACAAGAACGACGCATGAGCTGGCACCTTCTTCTTGTGTAAATTTAAAAAAAATTAATAAATCCACGTGGAGCTTGCGTCCTCCTGCTGCTGCAGGTCGGTTCTCTTCTCCTCCGACTCTTTAATGCCTTAAGCCCAGTAGGGTAGGCTGGATTTTTCTACTAAATTTTTCGTCAAAACGTCGGGATAAAATCATAAAACAAGTATTTCGTATTAATATGTAATTTAATTATCAATCTCTTTAATACATTATTTACACAGAGTAGTATAATGGTTACAGAATAGATAAATCACAAGTTTATCGCATGTAGCAAGGGTCTGTGGTAGCTTGTGATTTATCTATCCTGTAACCATTATATTACTCTGTGTAAATCTATCCTATTAAAATTCGAAGGTAAACAAACGTATGTATGTATGTATGTATGTCCTTCTATCTTCTCATGAACCGCCGAACGGAGAAGCGCGGGGAAAGTACCAAAAGATGGGGAATAATTCAAGGAATCCATTTCAGCCATTTAAATATCTATATTTTAATTAGTGAGAAAGATATTAATTAAAAACTAATTTACAACAATATTTTTCATTGTTTCGGATACTTTATAACAATACTTTTCATTGTTACAGCGCAATTCAAAATTTATTTTATTGTTGAAGTCGTTTACTTTAAAGAACATTGTTACAACAACAATAAAAAGTGACGCTGACAGAAATAAAAAAAATGTATTGTTGAAAGTGTATAAATTCTTTTTTTATCCCGTGATAAAACGTCCAACAAAATCATTTTAACGAAATTAAAAGGGGTGTTTTGTTTCTGTAAAGTTATGTGCCGAAAGATGTAGATTAGTTATGTTAGTGATTTTAATCATTATTCATTGATTTGATCAAGTTTAAATATTTGTAGAAGCTTCTATTTTAAGCTGATATTTGGAAGTTACTATTTTTGCTTTGTTCAATTTCCGCTTTTTCCGATGCCTAAAAGAAAAAGAGGAATTACAGGGGATGTTGCCAGTAGACGGGAGGCAATTAGAAAACGTGAAAGGAGAGTTGTTGAAACTGAAGACGAAAGAAGCTGCCGATTGTCAACTATGGCACAACGTGGCCAGGACAGAAGAGCGGTAGAAACAAACGAACAAAGAAATAGCCGATTATCAGATATGGCACAACGTGGGCAGGAGAGAAGAGCCGAGGAAACAGAAGAACAAAGAAATAGACGATTGGCAGTAATGGGACAACGTAGCCAGCAGAGAAGAGCCGAAGAAACAGAAGAACAAAGAAAAGAGAATATGTTTTGGGGAGAACGTAACGTTTACGTTAGAGACAATATATGTAAAAAAAATAAATCGGAGGCGGGCATATGAAAATTAGTAATAAAAAGACTAGATTTGTGAAAGAATATTTACATTTCTTGGAGAAAGTAAGTGACAATATTTGTTGAAAAAAACGGAGCCGGGCATGTGAAAAAATATGGATCCGAAGGCCTCACGTGATCTCACTTCTCTCCGCCCGGGAATATCCCATTATTCAAGATTGCCCGTGCAACGCCGGGTCATGCAGCTAGTATTGTATTAAAGAGATTAATAATTAATGTTAGTTAAAATTAATACGAAACACTTGTTACGTGACATTACTTGTTTTATCCAGACGTTTTCACGAAAAATCTACGGCGCGGACCCGAACTGCGCCTTTCTTATGTTTTTTTCGTAATAGTGACTAAATTTTATGAAAATAAAACTCGGTACACATTTTAAATATCGTGATGCGCTTTTTAAGAAAGACATTATAAACTTATTATTATGTAACTATTTATACTGTCGAAATGGTGTTAAGAAATATTTCTCCATACTAGTATAAATTAGCGTCCAAAGTTCATGATAAAAAAAGCGATCGACGCCAAAGTCTGACACGCGTTACTTTAATAAATTGGCCGGACGTCCGGAATTTCCTAGATCGTTCCGATTTTTGAAAGTTTGTTCCAGCTTGAATTCCTATCCCTCCGTGAATATCCCGGGTTGTAGTTCGGAAAAAATCTTGACACTTGAGCATCTATACGTAGGATTGCCATCGTCCCGTATATACGGCACTGTCACTGCATTTTATTAATCAGTCCCTTTTTACTGTTTGTCCCATTTTCTCCCTAAACTCTGCGTGAGACACCGGACAACACTGAGATTCTATTCAACTATTTTGTAATCTAAAAGAATATTTAGAGGAAAATAATACCATCCAAAACTGCGAAGCAACTGTGAAATTTAGCAAGGAAGAGAAATGGCTGATGCTTTTTGAAGATACAAAGTACATTGATGAGAAGTCATGTCCCAATAAAGCTATGAGAATACAAATTTGCCATTCCAGCCCACAGTGCAAATGTGGAGAGAATATTTCCCCTAATTTCAACTCAATGGTCGGACGAAAGAAACAGGTTGTCAGTGGAGACAATTGAAGCAATTTTTATTTGTCATTATAATTTTAAAATGACTTGAGCCCAATTTTATAATTATGTGAAATAAGAAAATGATCTAATTCAGATAGTAAAATCACTTTTAAAATATGACTGGGGTAAAAAGGATTAGCCTTGAGTTTTTTTTTATTATTCTATTTGTTGATTTTATTAGATTGCTTAAACTTCATTGATTTTTTATCTGAGTAAAATAAACAATTATCCATCCATTTTTTCATGTTTTATTTATTTAACAATTAAACTTCCCGTATTAGTGCTTGGGAATTATTGCAACCCTATGTATACGGGAATTCAAATGTGCCTTATTAACTAATAATGGCTCAAAATTTTGAGTCCCCATTAGTGCATAATGTGTTTTCATATCCGGCTGATAGTCTAATCCAGGGGTTCCCAACCTTTATACTCTCGCGTACCCCTTGATTAAGCTTTACACTTTCTCGTACCCCCTATTGTCATATCCCCCTCCTACCACCAACCATCCGTCTATGCTAAGACGTTTTCACCAATAATGTTAAGGGTTTAGGTAAGCTCAAGATTCAAATAGCTCGATTTAAAAACAGTTGCTGGACTTAATTTTTATTTTACATTTTATTGCATTTTTACAATAGTATTAGTTCAACCCTAAAACCAATGAAATCAGTAATGTAATAATTTCGCACTAGTTATAAGGATAACTAAAAATTACACTCCGTAACAATCAACTATTCAAGTGGTATAGTTATTAAATAGCAAGTATTCACTTGAGGAAACCAAATTCTGTAACTCTTTCTAAATTCCTTATGTTTTCTTGTTTCCGCTATTACCAACTTTGATTTCGCGTACCCCCAGGGGTACGCGTACCACAGGTTGGGAACCTCTGGTCTAATCAATCAGATTGAATTCTAATTTACATTTCTTCCTCTGCGAAAAACAAATAGACCAGTCATTGTGATAAGTTTGATTCTCTTAACTAATACTGTCATTTCAATGCTACAATTCTTTTGTGTAGTTCCAGCGATCTGTGATCATTGTCACATATATTTATAATTAAAGGCAATCATTTTATTTGTCGCTTGCCATTGTATGGCCATCCTTTTTTGTTATTAAAGTATACCACTGACGAGTATCAAGTAAGTTAGCATGTTAAATGCACAGAGTAGTTTAGATTTTCATCTCGGAATCTTTCCTAAATAAATGTCGCAATTCTTTGACGGCCTCTTTGAAAATACGATCACGAACCTAGAGATTATTACTGGAGGGAAAAAAAATGAAATTCTTCCAAGTACGTTTGTATTCATGGCATCACTAACATCGCATCTGTAAACTAATCACGATTGGTCAAGATAAACATTCCGCCGTCTGATTCCATTTACGAACTTAAGAAGTATTTATTTTTAACATCACGATCAAGTAAACCATGATGAATAACTCAATAATAAAAGCAAATAAACAGCAAATTGCTATCGATGTTGTTCATATTCTTGGTAATAAAATCAAGATAAATTATCATTTGCATGGACTTCTATAATAGAAGAGTTTACAGTTTAAGTCTAATAAAAGACACAATTGAGCTTTATACTGACAGGTCAAAGTTCTAATGCTGATCTGTTTCAAAATAATAAAAGCTACATAAATTGATGAAGAAAATAATAATATTTATTGGATTAAAATTATTCCTTCCTGCTACAAGCAGGTGCTCATACACGATCGACAGTGGATTTCCTCGTGCTGGTTTGTAAACAAGCGATAGATATTCAATGTCGTCTTCTAAAAGCATTTTGACGGGTGTTTATTCAGTTGGATAAACACACGAATGAATTTTGCGCATTGTCAAAAGAAAGAATTATAGAACTCACAGAAGATGACAGATCTCTTTTGTATAGCAATTGTTAGGCTGATCCTCGAGGTTTTACGAAGTTTTGTTGTTGTTAACACGATAATTCTGATTGTGCTTCTGAAAAAAGGAAATGGTTGTTTTGTTGTTAATTCAAAATATAATCATAATCCTGCAGCTCGTGAGAAAAGTACGTTTAGACAAAAAAGGGCGACATAAATAACTATAAACATGAAGTTTTCATGAAACTGTTTACAGAATGATTATTTAGTGAGGTCGCAAAGCATCACGAAAAAGTAATAATTGTAATTGACTCTGAAAGATACGAAACACACCCTAACGCTTCGCCATATGTCTCTAAACGCGGGCAAATTTGAGTGAAAGTGATGATTTTGTTGACTTATCATTGCAAGACTTTGTTAAAGAGAATCTACGAAAAAATAAATTATTTTTAATGAAGACAATTCATATGGCGCCACGATCACATGACCACCATAACTACGCTGTCAGTCCAAAGATGTAACTAAATGCTGCATTGTATGACACAGTGCTAATAACCGGTTAAATACGTATTTTTACATATTACTGCTTCAAAAAAAAGAAAAAAATCTTTACATGTTTTCAAATTCCTTTCGAGATACATATTTTTGAGTAATGTTTCTAGTTAAATTTTAAAAGTATATGAAAGAATGCAGAGTTCTTTACATAGAATGCTTATTCTTTTGTGGATGTGACAGTTTTCGGATTTGTTTGTATCCCCGTGTATGCAATACATGCATTTATTCATGGGGAAAACATATCCCTGGTCCTGAGAGAGCGCCCTCTAGTTTCTACAAATAGCTCTGGAGGTACAGATCGATTTGTTAGGACAGGGAAGAGACATTTCCACTGTGCCTTGGGTAATTCGTTAATGTCACCAACGCTCACGGGATCTGCTTGCGCTCTGGTTTTCTAACATAAATGTGTTTAGTGTCTATACTAGTGGTGGCATGTTAACTCAGAAACGAGCAGTACTGCAAGCAATTTATAAAAAAGTGACTTTTAATTTTTAATAAAGCAACATTCTTGTGTCAAATGATAAATTTTCTGCATTTTAATAGAATGAAATGACCCATACTTTAATGATAGCTTCTGCTGATAACAAATGACTGAAATAGAATATTATAAATTAATATTCTCCTTTATGGACGTTAAATTAAATTTTTTTAAACCATTGTAACAATTTAAACACTTAAATGCTTTGTGAATATTAGTTAAAAGAGAAGTAGAGTCGTATCTTTGCCATATTATACATTGGGTTGAAATATTCTGACGTTTTATTTCAGCAAAGCAATGGAATGCAGATTGTAAGTTACTTAGCCCAAGCTCTCTCGACGGATTTTTGTCATCGTTGATCGATGTATTAAATGAACAGCATCTGTTGTTAGTTCTGCAGCTCCAATAGGAACAAAAAATGCAGTTTTACCCAATTGTACGTCACTTTGCTACGCGCTCTAAATGACTTTGGCCATAGCTTCGAGATATTCTGAGTTTTTTCGATTTGAGTTGTGATTTTATTGAACGACTAGCCGCCTTCGGCGACCAGCTGATTCGCCTGTTTAAATTAGTTTTTATTTTTGTATTTTATATTAATTATAGCGTTCCCCGTCGCGGTTCCAGCCGCTGTAACTCGGGAAAGATGAACAAAAAAGTCAATATTTTACTGTATTTGGCAGACAGTAAAATATATAAAGACGTAAATTTTAAAATACCAGCGATACAATTCTGTATGATGCATCACAGCTAATGAAACTTAAACACTGCGTTTCAAATAACTCTTACTCAATTTATCAATCATTCAATGGTGAATGCTGAATATGGTAGCGAAAGCCGAACATGCTGGACGCCCCTTGTGAACCAGTGTGTGCCAGATTGTTTGGAAAAAGTGAGTCGCCAAAAAATTTATACACATCTAAAAGATCCGGAAGGATAGGAGGTAGAAAATAAAATTTTGAAATTTAATGAAAAATTAGTTAGTTTTCGCGAACACTATTGCTTTTTTTGTAATTCCTAGTTTCAGGTTGCTACAATTAAATAAAAAATTAATATTTCCCTAAATAAGTAAAGGAGCAACTACCCGACTCGCCCCCTCAACTCGCCGCCACTGGTGTGAACTATGACTGGGCAGCATTTTTCTCTTGATCGTAACCCGTCACTAATTGTTCCCTCCCTCTCCCGTGTTACAAATAGAACCGTGACCTTTAGGAACCAAGAGCTACGCCGTTGCTCCGGCCCGTTTCGCCGCAGAAAATTGTGTTTGAAAGCATTTTCAAAAATTAATTAAAACAGAACGTCGCATGGAAATAAAATTGGTGGCATTAAAAAGTTAATTTTTTAAAAACTTTAAGATGATGTTAAAATGATTTTCGTGCGACAATAAGCTCTGAAGTTATTGCGGAAAAACGTTGAAATTTAAGGTAATTTTTAATTAATTAGAATTAAGTCCCGTCACCAACTTCACGACTCTTTCCTCTACCGTTAAGCTGGCTTTCTACCATTAATTCCGAAATGTGCTAAATCTAATACGAAATTTGATGAGTTATCACTTGAGAAAATTCGGCAGTACTGTACTCTTAAGCCTAACCAAAATTTGGATAAAAACTTAACTATCATGCAATATACAAAAATTTGAAAGCGGTTTCATGCTTCATAATTTTAAAATGGCAAGAAAACATGAGATTAAATGCTTGAAGGAAGGATAAAAATCATTTTAGTCTACCTCTCTCTCTTTCTCACACACACACAAAACTGCCCTTACATCAAATACCTGTTGCCACATTTTAAAAAATATTACTTTGAAGCAGGTGCGATAAGATATTTCAGCTATGCAATGAATACTAAAGTGAAAATTCTGCTTTAGAGTTAATTTCCCAAGAAAACAATTTATACTATCCCAACCGTAACAATTGCAAAAGCGCGTGAATAAAAGATTTCCTGAAACAATGAGATTGATTTGAATTTTTTTTACAACAATCAAAACATAGTTACAATTCATGTTTTAAAATATTTTGAAACATTAATTAAAAATAAACAAATTGTTGCATGGAAATAAGATTGGTGTCATTGAAAAGCAAATGTTTTTTATCTTTAAGATGATATCAGAATGGTTTTGGTGCTATAATAGGCTCCGAAGTTATTCCGGAAAAACGATAAAATTTAGGGCAATTCTTAATTAATTTAAATTCTAATTAAAATTTCGAAAAATCCTTTCTTAGCGAGCACCTACTACCCAAGAATAAACCACTTGCCAAATTTCAAGTTTTTAGACCCAGTGGTTTGGGAGATTTTGTGATGAGTCAGTGAGTCATGGTATTTGCCTTTTATATATAAAGATTGTAGGTCTTTATTACCAAAATGCGCCCATGATATTGTAATCAACAAAAGATTTTTAATATAATTGCACAACATTATCGAAATCTCAGTAAAGAAAAATCTTCAAATGTTATTAAAAAGGGAGAAGAAAAGTTTTTTTATATAATTGCAGAGGTATCTGCAACTTTAATGGACGAGCAGATGCTTATCTGCACTTTCCTGTATATAAGAGTGCCGCTAGCTCGGACTAGAATTCAGAATTACTGATGAAATATATTATAAGAAAATTATATTTCGAACCAAAAAGATCCGATGCGTTTTGGTAAATTGTTCAATAGATCTGTGAAAAAACATTGAGACATAATACACTAGTTGCGTTCTTTTATGAAGGCTGCTTTATCTAGTTTATTAATCTCTGATAAACGTCAAAAAATATGTTGCTGGCCAAACTGTGACGTAGTCGTTGCGACTTGATGCTTATTTAGTATGCAATTTATGTCCAATGTACTGAAGCCGAAGTTTTTATTGGACGGTTGCTTAATTTATCTTAACAGAAAATTTTTATAATCCGAATATTTCGTAATATGAATACTCACTTATATCAGTGAATTTGGATTATTAAGAATTTCGATAATTGATCATAACACTTTGTGATATTATATGATCAGGAAGCATTGTTATCCGAAATATTACTGCCACTGCAACATTTTCAGATCTTCTTTTTAATGTTCAATGGAATGGAACGGAAAAGCATTTAAACTCAGCGTATATTTTATGTACTTTCTACAAGCAACGAAAATGAAAAATAAGCTTTAATATTTAATTCCTTTCTCGTTTGATCAAAATGATGTTGAAGCCAGCAAATGCTTTCATATATTTCCTTTGAATTCTCCGAATGAAATAACTAAAATCTCGCATTCTTTGATAGACGCTTATAGCAATTATCAATAATTCAGATTAAGTCATACTGAATGTTAAGTAATTTGAAAGTGGCGTTTTCTCACTGTGAGTTATGTTCTTTTGTGCGATTCCGCTTAAAGTAGTAAACAATTTTCCCTGGCTTTCCTTTTTGTCCACTTTAAAAGTCGGAGATAGCTTTTATATTTTTTCTATCCGGCATAAAATTCTGCCATGATTTACGGTGGTCAGGGCGCTAACCTTAGAAACGGGTGAGTGAACTTTAGGGATTTAGATTATTCTAAAGCCATCCTCTGACTATGTATGAGCTATATCCGGCGATCCATTGGCCTTTCTACTACTTTTTCAGAAACCGAAAGTTTAGAAGAACTTTTTGTATTTTTTAAAGCAAATAGTCTGGTTCAGGATTTAAAATGAGACCTGCAAGGTACAGCATAAAAATTGTGGGTTTTGTATAGATGCAAAGAACTGAGGAAATTCCTGGCGTTTTATATACAGCACATGCGCGGTGGGGTTTTGGGTTTACTTCGAAACCGAGAAAGTTCGGATAAGAAAAAATTGCCCAACAACGTATCTTGAAATGGGATCAACGACGAGGTAAGGAATACGTTTTTTTCCCCAAATGTAACATAATTTGCATTTAATAATTTATTAATACAGTTACTTCCTTTTTAGAACTCTGCTTTCACCTGTCTTGCTTCGAATTAATTTAATTTGAAAAACTGACTTTTTAAAACTAAACATTTAAGGACGATCTTTAATAAAGAGAATCGCCTGTCAAATTTTTCTAGATGAATAATTAAAATATATATTTTTTTTTATTTACTTAATTGAATTTTAATATTATATTGATAGTATCAAATCAGTAGTCGCGAGGAGTCACGACGAAAATAGTGATAACTTTCGACGCATTTCTTTGTGTAATTTCTATAATTACACGATCCATCTATAAAGCATATTCTATGTTTAAAGCATATA
Organism: Araneus ventricosus; assembly: GCA_013235015.1. Lineage (NCBI taxonomy): Eukaryota > Metazoa > Arthropoda > Arachnida > Araneae > Araneidae > Araneus > Araneus ventricosus. Next base: position 2,148,057 of record BGPR01000024.1, read on the forward strand.
TATTTAACAATATATGATATTGTTCTATGCAAGCTCCATGGCTGTTATGTTTCAATATGTGATATTATTAAACATATATGTGTTTATTATGTTTATTTTATATATAAATGTACCCTTTTAATTAATTGAATATTAATGAAACATTATTCTATGCTTAGAAAAATTATCGTTTGCTTTTGTAACGAGAATCGAAATTAAGCAACTTTGGAATTTGTTTAAAATTTGTGTCGCTTTTTAATTTAATGTAAGTTGAATACTAAATAAAATAAAGTGTTTTAATTTTTCTGTTTGTTATTAGCCTTGGAATTGTTTTTGGTATTTTACTATGGTGTTTGCGACATTGCCATAATATTATTAAGGCAATCACGTAATAGAATCCACGCAATAGTTTTAATCACTTAATTCATTCTGTAAAAAAAGCCTTATTTTAAGCAACTCGAGGTCTATTTGGAACGGACCTCGTAATTTTGAACCGTGGTCAGACGAACTCACTCTCCGAATTTCCTCACCACATTAGCTGGAGCACTTTGACCCACGTCAGATTTAACGCGCAGAAAACTTGAAATGATGCTTTCGCAGCGATATATAACTTTTGAAAAATGAAAAACTTATTGTTAGGAATCTTAAAGCCGAACACATTTTTTGTGCTTTTACAAAGTTCAGATAAAAAAATATGAGTAATTTTAAATAGACAATATAAATGTAATGAAATTTGTAAAGTTGATAAAATGTTTATATGAATTACTATAATTTTCGACTTTTTGGAATATATTCGAGTTAAACTTCAGGTTGTGGTAGATATTTAACCAATGTTCTTTTAGTGGACTTCGCCTGTTCTGTTCATTGTTTGCATAAATATCCCGAACCATGTCTTGTAACATCTGATTGCACGTTGCCGGCGCCATCTTCACTTTCTTATTCCTCTTTCAAAATATGCATTTGATTTTAACATTAAAATGGTGCAGCACATTTTATGGCCAGCGGCATATTAGCTGGATTAAAACATGCTGGAAAAAGAATGAAAAGATAGCGACCATAATCATTCAGCTTACTGGATATATTTCTTAATATGCGTAATATCCCAGGGAACTTGTTTTACAGATTCCACAAAAATTTTGATGAAATAAAATATGAAAGAAAAATGTATTAGGATATTACCTCAGCTTTCAACAATGAAAGAGAAACACATAATTTAATATTTGTTTAAATAATGAAAACGATTTGATTTGTGTTGCAACAACGAAAAGTTTTGTTGTAAATTACACCAAAAATGTTTTTGAAAAATCATTAAAATTAGAGAAAAAAATTGTACAGCAACTTAATTGATATCATTGAAAAGATAATTTTCTGCACTTTCAGATGACGAAAAAATAATTTTTGTGCTGTAATAGTTTTGGAAGTTATTAAGGAAAAACTCCAAAATTTCGGTTAATTTTTAATTAATTAAAATTTGAAAAAAGGGCTCAGAGGTGCACATTCCCACCCTCAAAAGTATATTTGTGCCAAATTTCGTAGCTCTAGTTTTAGCGGTCTGCACTGTAGAGATCCAACACACATTCTCCTTTATTATTAGTAGAGATAAGGATGAATTGCTTTCGAAAGTGTAGTTGAATTCGTTGTGTTTAAAAAAAGACATAGATTCAGCATGACAAAATGAGTCTATTTTATGAATTAAGATAGGAGATCATAAAATTTCAAATACAGAATTCTAATATTATGCTATTATAAATTTAGTCGTACAGAAATCTATTAAAATATATCGTCTTCGAAAATTTCCCATTTCTGTTCACAACTAAAATTTTCATTCATTAAATAGACAATAGTGTCACAGTCTTCTATCGGACAGAACATATATTTCTTGATCGGGTTAAAACACTTTGGTCTGAAGGGTTCCCATGCTTTTGTTTTTTTATTCCAAAATACTGGAGGCCAATTGGATTCTTCAAAAATCTCATAAACTATGAGTTTGTCGTCAACAACTTTAGCACCAGGAACTACCAACCTGTGAAAAGAAGATAAGTTATAGACCGTATTGTACAGTTTATTAAAGGGAAAAATAGTCGCTTTATGTAACATTTTTTAAATATATTGTGAATCTGCTTTTATCGTATACATACAGGATGTCCCTAAAATTCATATGCAATTTCAAATATTACCAGCTTACTAAATATTTCTGATAAAAAGAATAAGGAAAAATAATTAAATACCTGGTTGTATTTATTTTTCTGATTGCTTTCAATATTTATCTGCTGTTTTATACATTATATGTTTTTTTTCCAAGTTACTTTTGGGAATTACAGTTGACCTATGGAATTGACTACAAAAGATAATAAATTATGTTCTTTGACAACCTTATAAATATTTTCATCCTTTACGATATCGAATATTTGAGTAGTTTTTTTTTTCTGTTTTTATGCTTTCCTTTATGAGAACGGTAGATTTTGTTCAGCCAACCAAACAACTGAATTCACTTTTTCTTCTGATGAAGCTAATGGATAAGCAATAATTGGTGAGCATAAGTAGTGTCGAAGTTGTGTTTCTGAAAATCAAATTTGCCTAGAAATTAAAAGGGAATAAAAGAAACCTAGATATACGAAGCTTTCTACTTTTTTTACAGAACTCATACCTAACATGTTTTTACAAAAGTACATATCTCTTAAATTTCCAAAAGATTTCATGCGCACTTTGATAACAATCACTGTGAAATGAAACCAAAAAAAAAAATATAATAAACAAACGATTCACTTCGCAGAAGAATTGCTTCAATTCATATCTATATATTGCTATATAGATATGAATACAGAAAAGTACATCGAAATCTTCACTGTAAAAAAAAATCCCGTAAAATTTACGGTTTTAAACCGGCAGCTGGGTTGGTTGTGCAAAACCGTAAAAGTTACGAAGTAAATCCGTAGGCACAACGGTTTTTTACCGTACAGGGACAAGTTTTTTCCGTAAAAGTTACGAAGTAAATCCGTAGTCACAACGGTTTTTTACCGTATGAGATCAAGTTTTCTCGTTAAAAATTAAATCATCGAAGTAAGTGACGTCATCGACTGAGTTGAGTTGTTTTCTCCTTCTGTTCGAGTTGAGTTGAAACGTGCTGATGTGTATTATCGATTAGGAATATTAATTAATCAAAGCTTTATTATTAATTTCAGTTAATCTATTAGATTGAACTTACTTGGACGATTTCGATGCAAGATAGTGACAAAACTTCGAACTCCTCCGAACCGGGGATCGAAACCGCGTTCATAGAAACAAAAGGCAGTCACTCTAACCACTAGACCACCGGAGACTTCAGAAAATGAAGTAAAAATAATCTATTTGAGTTTTAAAGTCACTATAGCTCTAGTGGCGCCACCTAGTGGTGTAAAAATCAACTATTGCCAGAACACGTGTTTTAAGGTTAGCTTTCATGAGTGACAACAGGTTACTGCAACATGTGTAAACAATAGCGGAGATGGAACCCTATTAAAAACATGAAATGAATGCAATAAAATTACATTTAAGAAAAGGGAAAGTTATCATACGGAAAGCAATACCATATGACGAAAAATAGAATTTGAACTGACGGTTTTAAACCGTTTATGGCTGGAGCGGAAAACGGGGAAAAACCGTTTTGTCAACAAAACAGCTTTAAACCGTCAAATATACGGAAAAAGTCCGGGAAAAAAACGGATATTTTTTACAGTGTTGTTGAAGCTTTTATCCTCATTGATTGATATTTGTTTTAGTATGCATAAGATCGCCAAGATACTGTTAAAAGAATAAAATAAACAAGTATTTTCTTAACTTGTTAATCTTCACCCATAGTAAGTAAGGAAACTAGCATGAAAAAATAGCCATAATCTCCATTTGTATATAGATATATTTCACCTAAGGCGAATCTAAATGAAGATGAACATATTAAATGAAGCATTTTGTGGAAAAGGTGGAATAAATTTAAAAAAATCATTATGTTACCCGTATGGCAAAGATTGAAAATTCTTCCAGACACGAGTTTCCGGGCTGAAAACTTCCACTGACTTTAACGATCCATCATCAACTGATCCTTCTATAAAAAATAGCTGGTTATCATACTCAATCATGTTAGGCCGGATATATTCTACTCCAGAACGTCCTGGTGCAGGTATATTAGAAAATGTTCCACTAATTGTGTCGTATTCCTGCATTGTCATAACATTAGACGAACTTTCACTGTGAATGTATATTTTATTTCCTATCGATGCAGCTGCTACACTGTTGGGCAAAGATCCTAAATGTTCCCATGTTTGATTTTTAGTGTCATACCTTTCAAACGTACACAGAGTGTCGTCAGAAACAAAATCTTCCCCCCTTTCTTCGTCAAAACTATCGTCAGACTCTTCTTCGTCAGAAACAAAGTCTTCACCCCTTTCTTCGTCAAAAATATCGTCAGACTCTTCTTCGGCAGAAACAAAATCTTCACCCCTTTCTTCGTGAAAAATATCTTCAGACGTATTAATCCCTTCACCCACAACATATATGAATTGGCCTTTTTGGATGATAATTCGATTTTCATGTGGACGATTCATAATTTCCATTTCGTTCCAGGTTTTCTCAAGGAGGTGAAATACGATTCCTCTTCCTGTGGGAAATTCAAACATATAAGCCAAATGGTCCACAACAACCATATGGAGGGGCTTGAAGTCGTTCTTTGTTTGCGAGGTTATTTTCCGTCTAATGCAAATATCTTCATTATATGCAATGTAAAGATCTATTCCATCGATAGTTATGTTGGCAATCAAATATAATCTCTTCGGCTGTCTTGGTCCATCGAGATCTGTTTTGGGATACTTGTAGGATAACTCATTTTTGAAAATTGCACCTAGTTCTGGCAATTTCGCTGTAAGCAGAATATTATTCAATTCTTTCAAACATGGATTTTTTCTTAGAATATCGCTTTTCTGAAGATATTGGACGAGATGGCTATTGAAATTGCGAAAACGAATCGTGTTGAGAAGTTCAGGAACAACTGGTAGTCTTTCAGAACTATTGCCAACCCACTGCTCTACTGATAGCCATATGGAAGTGTCATCAGAAATGTTCAAGAATACTATATCTTCCAGCAGTATTTTGAATAATTCAAGCGGGATATCAGCAAACTCATTTGTTGGCCCATGTAAGAGTTTACTGAAATTCATATATATAAATCTTCTGCTACATTTGAACAGCTCTAGTCGGTCATTGATATGACTTGCCATGAATATTTCCACGCAATTTGTCAAGGACAAATGTTCCTTTGCAAATGTTTGGCACTCGAAAAGCAAGTCATCTAATAAGAAGTAATCTGCCGCTAGCAGGAGTTCCGCAATAATATCTGCTTCTAGAAATACTTTTCCAGTGTATAAATAATGAAGAACTTTCTTAACAGCCTGTCCATTGAACCAAGACAACGAAAATTCTGCATTTGATTGGTCACGTCCATCGAACAGAAACAGTGCCGTGAAGTAACTAGAATTCTTGGACAGAACTACTCGATGTACTTTGAAAGCACAACCATCTTCCGTCTTGAGGATGGCGTCGCAAAAGTCTTCTAGTGCACCAAAATTTTCGTCTCCTGCTCCTATATATTGTGCCATTTTGCCTCTGATGCAGTAGCTGGAATTTTGAAAACAGCTTTAGAGTTCCCTTTTCGAAAACATACTTCAGGTCCAATTGTCTCCAACAACTTGTTTATTTACCACACAGCATTTTAACCAACAATCGAAGTTTCTTTGTTCTAAAACAAAATGAAACAAAGAAATAAGCAATAAATGAAACTCGATAATGGGTGAAACAGTTGAGATTGGGCAACAAAGATTTTGCAGAAGAGTGGTTTGTTTTAAAATTAATTTATTCAAAACTGGCAAATGATTGTAAAATATTGGACAAGAAGTGAACGCTTTTTTTTACTTTTATTAAACGAAACTGCCACAACTCACATTGATTTTGGGTCAGTGTTCACAGCGTTGAATACTGGAGATATATAACTGATTCTTATTTTTAATTTGAATAATTCCACAGAAAAGTGCACGCATGCTTTCAATAACTATTACAAAAGCATTTAATAACAAACGTGAAAGTTTCATAACTCAAATAAATTTATATTTGCACACAATATTTTCCATTATCGGTACTCATCGAATTTTTGACAGTCATTCTACAGTCGATGCTGATGGAACCTCACGGATGGAAATGGAAACGATGCTGATATCATTCCAATAGGACATTCTATCAGCATCATTATAGAATAATTGGACGAATTGTCTTTCACCGGATGTTCTAAATTCGTCGGCTGAACATAAGGTATTGGTAAACCTTATGCATCATGCGTTTATACACACACATAAAGACATAAAGAAATAAAGTCCCACCTCCGTGAGATCCAAGGATTGTGGGGGACTTCAATGTTGTCTCTTTGCCCTAACAATCTGCTCATCGGAATTATTTGACCATAGGCCTAACGAAAGGCAGTAATAGAAATTCCGACGTGAACCTTGAGTGCCTTGTGTCATATGATATATGTCTGGAATCCATTTCAGTATGCATTCGAAACGTCGAGCAGCAAATACAGCTATGCTTTATAATACTATGTCAGTGAAATCCTAGTGTAATCTTTCTTTTCGAAAAATAATTACGAAATATGCTGAGAAATAAAAATAATTCAACAGATGTTCGACCCAAAACGGACTTTTCTGTAAAGTTGAAAGTCTTTTTTAAAGATTTCACTTGTTATACAACTTATCAATATTTAAAGTTACAGGAAATTTTGCATATTTTATACTGCATGAACTGAATCTGATAATTGAAATATCAGGTCTTTTTCATGTGATTTAACTGAATTTAATGATTGAAAACTATCTACCCAATTTTATACAAATTAAAATTTAAAAAATTATTCTTGCTTTTCTTAAGCTGTTTGTACTCCTTTACTATTTTGTGTGCACCTGCTACGTGTTTAAACGAATTTAAGTCACATGAATGTGTTCATCCGTATCAACATTTCCGAAATAAGTCAACACCGAAACAGTAGATGCCGCTTATAGTAGTAAATGTTGATTATTGTATAGCAACGGATTCGGAAACCCTTCGCGCTTTTGCGCATGCGCCGGGGTGGGGGGTGGGGGTGGAGTTATTTTCATCAAAATAGGGGGAAAGTAAAGAATTTAAGGGTGATATTTACATTTTACTGAGCGTGATCTAACAAAGAACTCCGGAAATGCGCTCATATGACCCTTTGCCTGACACCCCTTTCCGGTGCAAAGTCCTCCAAAAGTCTTAGTCTCAGAATACGTTGCTGAACAGTATCTTAAAGACGTATTAAAACATATTAATTAGTTTTCATCGAGTTTTTACCATTTCTGTTTTTAAATGATTTATTGGATTCTCATTAATCATGAGGATCAGTGGCGTAGCTAAAGCGGGGCGGCATTCCCAAAGGGGTGGCGAAATCTGACATGCTGGAAAAAACCCACTGTAATTAATTTTTACTTTTCGCATTTTGTCGGTAAATTGCCACATGAAAAGAAAGACTGGTGTTGGACACGCGATTCGATCAGCAGAGATCGAAGGCGTCAAACGATGAATTACCTAACTAATAATTTTTTTTATCAGGAATTAATTATTTATATTTTTGAGATTTATCTGCTTTATGCAGTGGTGTACTAGTTGCAAAATAAATAGTGCCGTGACGCTCCAAAAGCATGGCCGGAACGCCTAGGTGACAAAAGTCGCGCTGTTTTAAGGACGTTTTCACAATTTTTTCTTTTACATTTCTCTTAAAAAATAGCACGCTTCGTCTCAACTACACCCCTCGCTCTATGTAACTTGTAAAGGAAGGGCGGCAACTTGCAAGTTCGACCCAGTGATAAAATCGTCAGTTACACCACTGACGCGGGCTTCAAGAAGGAATGAACTGACATGTATGAATATTTAAAATATTTAAGAAGTGCTTCAATCAACCTGCTTAGGTTTTACCAACTAACCTATATTGTGAACTTGAAAATCTCTTAAATGTAATAACATTTCTCAAGCATTTTAAATAATATTTTCAACCACTTGACCAACCCGATATACGGGACATATTTGATATTAAAATACTTGTTTGAAATCTCGCACTTTATCACGACCGTTGTCAATACGGTTTTCATGAAATATAGTAAATTTCTATGTTTGTTTTTAGGATCATAAACATTTTTGGTTTTTTTATTGTGTTACTAAGCCAACCATCGGTCGACTTACGTTCGTTTTAATATCTCATTTTGAACCTTTTTATGTGTATAAAACATATTCACCGTTGAAAAGAAATACTACTGTTAAAGAAATCTTCTGAATTCGGAAGTTTCATTCGACAGAATCGCAACTCTTGCAGAAATCATGACATAAAAAGATGCTATTATGTTGAAGTTAACTAAAGTTTTAAGCAACTACCTAAAGATTACAGCAAAATGCTTTGGACTACACTTGTTTCAACATCACTTTTCCGTGAAATGACTGAACAGTTGAATAATTCTTCCTTTGGCCGTTCATTTGTGACGTAGAATCTTCATAACGTAATATAAGGGGAGAAATAAAAGAGAGAGAGAGAGAGAGAGAAAAAATAATAATAATAAAAAAAAACGAAACCTCGCAGAAAGAAACCTGTTGCATGGCCCATTCTCATTGTTTAACAGTTGCTGATAATCGTGGTTTTTCTCAAAATAAAGATATTCCATTTGTAATAATATTCCACTTGAGTACCACGGATTTCATTTTATTCTGATAAAAACAGTGAAGTTCCGTGCATATTTAAGGTCAGGTTTCTTAATCCTTTTTCTTTGTATTGAAAATTCCGTCACGAATTAGTCAATGAATTAGCTTAAAGTTGTCGATGGATAATTTTAATTAGTTATAATCCATAAGAATATTTTTGTTATTTGGAAAAGGACAATGCATTTTTATCAAGATCTTACTCTAAGTTTTTAGAATTGTTTTTCCCGAGATTTTATAATTTCTAATTTTGCGATTTTCTTGAAGCAATAAAATTTGCGTGCCGTCTGTCGAACATAGAAACTCAAGGTATTTGAACCGTGGATTTCCCGATGATAATGATATTTCGCGTGAAATATCGTTATCATCGGGTCATTATCTTCATTTACTTTCACGACAATGACAGAGAATCGCGTGAAAAATAAATGCTTGCCATAGACAGAATTTTGCCATATGTTTTGAATTTAATTACTGAGTTACAGTGGCCTGGTATCTAAATCTTAGCTTTGAGGTTGGAGGACTGTTATCTGGTATTGATATATATTTTTCAGAACTTTCACCATTCAAAATTTCTCTAAGATATTTTTAAGACTTTTGCAACTTCCCTACTCGCTTCTCTACTATTTTCATATTTTTTAGTATCTTTGCAGAGGAATAAATATAAGCGACGAAATAGGCCAGGATTTGGCTACATTACCAGGGGCCACGGTGGCTTGGTAGCATAGTTTTGGCTTCAGGAATTGAAGGTCCTGGGTTTAGAGATCCTGTTCCACATTAGATTCATCGCGAATGCTGGTTTGTCGCACGTTAAATCCGTCGGGATCAAACGTTCTCAGAATGGTGTGGCGTGGAAATTTGAAAGCGGTGTCGCCCTTGTCTTCTAAACACCGCTCAAAATTACGGCATCCGTTTTGAAATAGCCCTCGTGTATCTTTTAAATAGGGCGAAAATAAAATAAATCAATTTAAACTATTTTTTCGGTCCGGGTTCTGGCCTGTTGATTATATTTTGAACGAGTCGATGATTTTTCGAACTGAGCATAGGCTGGGCATTTTAACTAGTCCCATGAAGGACATTACTTTAGGGAGAAGTTCAAATTACTTATGCGAAAAAATGGGCAAAACCCCTCCCTCGTTTTTAATAGAATAGGGCCACCTGCATTGTATCTAGCAATGTTAGGCGATCCCACGGCCGTTTCCTTACGATTGGGAAAATATTGGCTGACGTGTGGGAAGATGTTCGGCAGACGCATCGGGCGAAGACAGGCGTGGCCCACAAACTGAAGAGCGTAATCAAGGAGGGTCAAGGTTTTCCAAGATGTTTATTTTGGATTAACATGCTGTAGGGACGTTGCTTTTTCCGAGCGATTGCTTCTGACAGGCACTGGACTAGAACGGATTTAAAGAGCCTCTTGCAGAATAGAAGCATCAATCTCGGCTACTAGTGAAATTTACAGGTTGGAGAAAGAAGATGGAATCTTTTTTCCCTCCAAACGGCGAAACATTATCCAGTATGTGTATAGAAAGCTCGCCTTTTCTCCAGTTTGTAGATTTACTGCAGAAAAACATTTTAAACACATTAAATTCTTGGTTTTTGTGGATGTAACCTTTGCGCATTTTTTTTTATACACCGGAAGTCATAATCAATTTTGAAAGGATTATCAAAAGTTAAACCTCAATGCAGTACGAATTGACGTTGTATTCGGGTTTGACTTTTGGACTAGAATGATTTTTTAATAATTGAAATCTGAAAAGTATTAAAAATATTTTGTTAATATAGCGTTTGCTAAAATGTTATATCGATAGTAACTTGCTTAAATCGCATTATTATTAAAATTTTTATGTTTGTTTTTACGATTTTTTATTAAAACTTGTTATTATTATTATTTTTCCCAAGAAATTGAAATATGTCATTTTTTGTTAGAAAAATTAATATTTGTTTTGCAAAAGATTTTCATTATTAATTTTTTTACTCTATTCGTAATTGCTTTTGATGGGAAAGTGTTCTTTTATCAACGAAACAGTATCAGTCATAGATAGCCGATATTGTTTTCTCTTCCTGGAACAATGATGCATATTGATATTAAAAGATGATAAAAATGAATGTTGATAATTTAAAATTCTTATAATTCTCCAAAGAATGATTAACGTATCTTTTTTTTAAAAAAAATAGATAAGGTTGCTACAAGTCTGGGTAAATAGAAACGCTAATTAAATTTTATTTCCATGAAACCTTTTAGAGATTTTTTCTCATATAAAGCATAATTGAATTAATTTGATCCACTGAAATTTTCTGGAGTGATTCGTTTAGGAATTTTTATGATTTTTCTATTAATGCAATCTGCTATGACAACATCATTAAAAATATTAAATCTCAGTTGGTTACAAACGCAGTTATTTATTTTTCTGTTAAAAATTTCTTTCAGATTAAAACTATCCAAGAAATAGGTGGTATTGAATTTTAAATTTTTTGATGAAATATTTATTATTTTTTACGCAATTAACTGAAATGAATTTTTATTTCATTAATTTTGCAAAATTTTATTCTATTGAAGACGGTAAAATATTAAAAATGAAATTTTGTAATCACTGCCAAAAAATATTCCTTTTTTTACGTTGCTTAGTAAAATATTCAAATCATTATTGAATTGTTTTACTATCTGAGTCAAGTCTATGTTGAACCGAATTGTTAAGATAAACCTCTTTCCTAAGAATGGATTTTATTCGTATTTCATGAAAGTGAGGAGAGTTCATAGTTTACTATATTTCACAAAACTCTGACAAAATAAATGGACGCTGAACGGCCTTGCAGACTGAGAATGTCCTGAAGGAAAAACATGCAGAAAAATTGGTCAATGACCGTTTAACTTACAGGACAAGTTTTCCTAACGCTTTGCTTTGCGCAACTATTGTGCTTCCAATTACGTGTATTCAGTATCTCAACAAAATGCAAAATGGCAGTTATTTAGAATTTTTAGCCGCGTCTCTGAGATAATGACCGAGACCCGAAAGCTGAGATTTTGAGGCAACACGGCCGCAAAGAGTTATCTCCATATTTCCTTCTCATTATGAATTCATAATGTAGAAATGGTGGAAACTGGATCAAGAAGATGAAATAAATATGCGCTAAAAAAGTTAGAACTACCGGATCGTGACCTTCTGAAGACCATGGAGAACTTTAAAGCGATTAGCACGTTCACAAAGCAAGGTGATACAATATTCAAAATAAATTACTGCATTTATGTTAAGACATTTTAACGATTCACACAGTTTTTATTTTTGGAAAAATAGTGTCGTTTGCATTAAAAAAGTTAAGCAGAAATTCCAATTGAAAATAGTGGGTGAGTTCTTCTCTCGATTTTCTCTTCACACTAGCACGTTCAAACGTATATGTTGCGATTTTCATTTAATTTCCTTTCCGACTGACAGGTCGTAAGTCGGATTTATATTTTTCTACACTACTTTCATTCAAACGGGTTATAAAAATTATACATAAAACACAAAAAATCAATCTGTGTTAACTATTTATGTGAAAAATGCATAATATATTCTCTATTGTACATACTGTAAACCAAAGTATAGAAGAACCTCGGGAACCCGAACCCAGAAATGCGAAATTTCGGATAATTCAAACATCTTTTTTAATTAAAAAAAAAATATTAAAAAATGAAAGTAAATAACAATTAGGAATCAAAAACAAAGCTAATGTTTATTCCTAACTAAAAAGAAACGTTTGAATTGGTATTTAAGAATGAATGCTGCACTTTAATAGCGCCATTAGTAGAAACAAAATCGGTTAACTTCTTTTGACATAAGGAACTAAACCTGCTCGACGATGCGAATCGCAGCTAGCTTTTTCCGTACTCTTTCACAGAGTACCCGAAGTCAAAACTCTACTACAGTCGGTTACAACAAGAGTATTTTACCGAATTTTCCGGATAATCGGAATTTCCCGGAATCCGAACAGAGGTCAGCCTCAATTAGTTCAGATTCCCAAGATTCTACTGTATTAAGTTATTGCGTTACTATTTTAAAATATTGTGTTCTCATGCACATCGGCAGACAGACAGATTTTCCATAGGCGGAGTTTTTCTAAAATTTGAGAGAGATCTACAACATCGGTGTAAAGACCGCATACCAAGTTTCATACGTCTAGCTCGTTGAATTTTTCAATTATCGTATTCACAGGCAGACAGATCGATAGGATTCTAAAAACAAAATGCTTAAACTCAGGGAGATCTAAAATGCAAGGATGCATTAAAGTATTGAGGTCGCCATTTTTTTCACGATTACAATACTTTCTGTTTATATACTTCGCATCCGAGAAAGTAAAAAGGCAACTAGAAATTTTAAGTTTTGAAATAACTTTATTTTAACTGTAGTGTGCTCTGAAAAATGCAGCATCTGCAATCTAAAAATCTGTTGGTTTCATTCGAATCTGGCATAATTTAGCTAATCTAACTCATATTCTGAATAAACTAATTTGGAATTGCTACTGTTTTGAACTAGGTTAAGCAGTCCATTGTTATTCTTACAATGTATAATACTGAATCCCCCTTTTTATAGTTGTCGTCTTTTTGAACTGGGACGTCGATATATTCTCGCCAATGTTGACATCACGTCAAGATATCTATTAATTTATATTTTAAAACATAACTTTATTTTCTTTCTGAAAAAGAGAATCAATAGTTTTATATTAGAATTATAATAAAGAACTATTCTTTAACAATTATAACAATATTTTGAAGAATTCTTAAAATGGAACTATTTAAACATAAGATTTTTCTGCGGTATTGAGTATCACGGTAAAACTTCTTGAATGACGTTATTATATGGTATCTGCAGCTGATGTAACGAGAATTAAAAGCGTATCCTTAGAACATGATTATTTCTACAGTCTTCCAAATACACATACTCAAAGCTGAGTACATAGAGAGTGCACATTCTTCGATCCTCTATTTCTTAATGGCAAAATTTCTTGACGTAGTTTATTCATTCCAGACAAGGCCGATCGTGTTTTACCTAGCAATTCGAAAAGCTTTCTTCCAAAACATGGATCTATACTTATAAAAGGAAGTGTTTGTATGCGCGTGTGCGGTGTCCAGACGAATCTATCGGGCTTGCAGCCATGAAATTTGGCATATAGGTATTTGTAATGGTGACCCAATGCTCTTTGAAGCCTGAATTTTAAAATTTAATGTGAAAAATGTTTTATTCGATATTTTACGTTGTTTCGGTTGTCCGTAGTATAGTTTCTGGTGAATGTAGAAAAAAATCGATCCACTATCGAATAGAACAAACAATGAATTTTCTTTTGAACACATAACATAATTTACTGAATTTTGAGAAATTAAAAAAAATATTCAATTTCCCAGAAAAAATTTAAGAATTAAAGCCAAAATTCCTGTATCCTGGATTCTAATTTCGTTATTTTTTTCAATTTTTTTGAGGTAGTAAGTGGAACATTTCTTACTAATTTATTCTTTTTTTATTTACAACATGGACGGTCGAAATACATTTTTTATTGTTTTTTAAATAATTGTTTTCCTGGTGAGTTCAAAGATTTTCTTCGCAGATCCGTGGCAGGAAATGGAGCAAAATATTCTCTTTTTGCCACACTATTATTGATTTAGCGTGTCACATGTCCTTCCAGTCTTGATTTGGCAAAGGATCAAGAGAGAATTAATTTGCCAAGAATCGTGACAATTATTTTCTTATAGCCTCGTTTGCAACAACCTCCAAATTTCATTGTCTTTTTTTGAATATGTCATCATTTGCCTTATTTTAATGGTATAAAAAATGGTATTAAGATCAATAGTTTTTCAAGTGAAGCTCATTGAAATCGCAAATGTCCTCCCCTCAACTCTCCTTTGGCGGATTTGGCCCAAAATTTGATACAGATCTACAGTTAAGATGTAAAGAATATATTCTGAATTTCATTCATCCAGCTCATTGCGTTATTGACTTATCGTGTTTACCTTTTAACAAATTTGGCTTAAAATTTAATCATCTATATTTAGAAGTTAAATTTTTTTGACAATTGCAATACTTTTTCTTAGTATGCGAGAAATAAGAAAAAGCAAGAGTGTCACATGAAGACTTCGAAAATTAAATAACAGCATTAATAAAAGTTCTCTGACTTCATAATGCATAACAAACATGGAAAATCGTTTGCGTAATGATTTTTTCTTCCGCTTTTCTAAATAGTTGCTTCAATAAATTCCGCTTTTTTAATATTTCCTTCCTTTTTCCTTCCTCATTAAAAAATATATGAAAAGTAACAATTATATATAACCACGACAAAGGCACTTTATATTTTGACTCGTTAATTCCAGAGTATTTGCTCAAAATTTGGAGTTTATATGTTTAGAAAAACTGACTTCGATACGAAAACGCAAACGAAAGAACACTATTTTTATTTATACTATTATACTAGCATTCATTTCTGTGTATGAAATTAATACGAAATTCGTTTCATTCTGTCTTTGTTTTGGCGTAAATAAGAACGCAAGTTATTATTCATAACAATTTTAATCCCATAATAACAGTTCAGCAATTAGCGATAAGATTACATAATAACGAGGAAGTATAATAATGCACCCAAGGCGTGCCATATAAATTACTGAAATCGAAAATATCTAATGCATTTTCAATAGTGTATGCTTTTTGTTTTCTTGCGCTTTTGGTCTACGTACGGAGGCAATCTTATAACGAGACAAATTAAATATTTGCATTGTTCGCTTCGGTAATTAATGTTGAAACGGAAGAAAATTCATTCTGCTGTTCGTAAATGGGGTATTATGTTGTTCCGTCGACTTCTAAAATGAAAGCTGTTCTGTTTAGTGCAAATTTGGGGAAGGATAATTAGAAGCGACACATATAATCAGATTATCAAAGAATGTAGTAATTTAAGGCTGTTGGATATTTGTAGCGAGTGAACATTAAGGCTAATTTTTAAAGTATAATGTTATGAAAGTATCTGAACTCCTGCCTTTTGTAAAGATCACAAATTAAATTTGCTATACATTTCGAATCGTGTTTCGAATATTTTTTCCTTTTCATCTATTTCACGTTACTTGAGGTATTTATTAAAGCTCTCTTATATTATATGAAAATGATTAAGGGTATTATTTAAATATCGAAGATCAAGGTGATTAAATAGAACGTTTTATCATAATGCAAATTATTATTTTGTTGCGGAGATATTTTATCTTAATTATTAAAACTTTCGTTTTATTATGCATAAATATACATGAATGTGTTTACGTAGTAGTTGTATCTTCCATTTATTTTGTTGCTAATTTTACATCTTAACACGAAACTAGAATATTAATGAAGATACGTGGGCGTTTTCCACCTTAAACTAAGATTCACTTTCTGTGTTATGTAGGATGAAGAATTTAGAATTGGCATTTATCAAGGAGATATTGACCTTGAAATGAGCGAATAACACTTCTTTTTTTTAACAGTCCTGTTTCTGCCTAGAGTTCTGTCATTTTTGAAGTTTCACTAGATTACTTGAAGCAGTTTTATTCAGCATTTCTCGAGTCTCATTTAAATGACTGTCTTTATCAGAATAAAAAAAAATATATATGTTTTGAATATGGAATACTACA
Organism: Araneus ventricosus; assembly: GCA_013235015.1. Classification (NCBI taxonomy): domain Eukaryota; kingdom Metazoa; phylum Arthropoda; class Arachnida; order Araneae; family Araneidae; genus Araneus; species Araneus ventricosus. The sequence goes on from BGPR01000024.1 coordinate 2,164,423, forward strand.
TCATCATACATATGATTGTTGAATATGCATCGGCGAAAACTGTGGAATTTAAAACCCAATGGAATCAATTCATGATCCATGCTACTTGAGCTATACCAATTATATTTTGGACTCCATTGTATATCTGGCAGGAGGAAAAATAACTTGACATCACAGAACAGCTTAAGCTAACGTGCATTTGGATTTTGATGTCATGCGCAGTTGCTTTTATCATGCGATTGTTATCTAATATAAATCGACTCCTTTACAGCTGTAATTTTCATTATTGTATATCATTGCGAATAATAAAAGAACTAATTGCTCATAAAAATACTGTTTGCTTTTCTTTATTATAACATCCTTTAAAATTATTACATCCTCTTTTTCGGTAGATAAATCTAATTTTTAATTTAACGTCTAGGAGAAAAATATTTTTTCCTTGTGTGAATGATTTTTTTTGACAAATCAATGGAATATGAAAATTATTGAGCATTGAACACTTTTTACCACTTAACATAAGTTTCTGTTGAAGAAGAACAATCAAGTATTTTCATTTAAGGTTATATGAATCGCCAATAAAGAAATGCAGTTTCAAAAAGTTCAAAGAGAAATTCAAGAGAAAATTCTACTTTGTATTACAAGTACAATATTTATCACGTAATTCCCAAGAACAGGAAGTTATTTTGGAGATTTTCAGCTATTATTACAGCATTTAATTTTTCACGAAATATTTGTCATTGCTTTGTTCTGAAAGAAATTACCTTCAGTCATGACATAGCTTCACGAACGACGAACATCAAATCAATTTGCATCTTTTTATTTATCGTCTGATGTCTTTGAATTTGTCACGAAGTCCTTCAGGACGAATAAAAATAATTCTTAGTAAATCGTCGTTTGGTGTTTTTTTGAATTCGTAAACTTTATTTCGTTAGATACGCAAGAGGAAGCTGCATAAAATCTCACAGGACTAAACATATTGTCCTTCTTTTATTTTTCATGGAACAAATAGGGTTGAATGTAGTGAATTGAATGCGATTGGCTGGATGAGAAAGTCATTCCGTTTTCCGACCAGCTGGTCGGGAGGAGTTGAAGTTAACAACACAATTGGTCAATCACTTGCATTTTGTGGAAAATGTTATCTCAAACATTTTTTCTACTCTGCTTTGAGCTTATTTACGAATTATGTAATGAAAATTTGGCATTATGGCTGTAGAAGTGCATACAGAGAACCACGTTAAATTCTTTTTTTCATTGAAGCTGCATAGAATGTATGAAAATATTACTATAACAACTAGGTGCATAAATTGGTATATGTAGTTAAATATAATTAACGAATATGAAACTATATTTTACCAAAAAATAAAAATAAAATATACAAAAATAGAATTTTATTAGTCTCTTAACAAGGCTTAAGAAAAATAAAATGCGGTTTTGTTAGATTAAATGATAGCATCTTTGGGATTCCATGTATTAGTTCCGATCCCATTATAAGACATTTTGCATATGGACCATAGTGGTTTGATGATTTTATTGATGGAAATTTAAATCCCATTTTTCCAATGTCACTTGAATAAGAACCAATATTCATAAAAATATTAGCTACAATAAGGGATTTGACAAATTCTATTGATCAAAGTCTAAATTCTTTAACCAAATTTATTGAAAATTAGTTTTCTATATGAAGAAATAATTTAAAATTCAAAATAAATCACTTGGATACTATCCTTCTTATATACCGTAAAACGGGGTTACTTAGCACCGATTTTCATGACTTCCGATAGAATTTCTAGATTAGTTACACGCATTTCTCTAAAAAATGCTTTTCTAATTTTTTCCTCATTGAGGAAAGAAACGTTTTACACCAAAATTTGGACCATACAGTGATTTAATAATAAATTATGATTTTTCTAAATTTTGGTGCAATGTTACCTCATAGGTGGGGATAATTCGCACTGGTTAATTTTTTTCAGTATATTACAGAAAAAAATTCTCTGGATGCAAGTCTAGATATATTTATTGAAAGCCTGGGTGGAAATATACAAGAAAAATAAATTTCATAAGTGACTGATTATGATTATCAATTTTACGTCATTGCACTCGGTCAAATCAGAATGGCGTTTTAGAAATCATTTTACTCAATTATTGCCGGGTGTGTTATTAATATATCTATCTATTACCACACCTTCTTAGTAAGATAAACGTTTATTATCAGTTTAAGATCTATGCTATTGACAGGAAAACCGAAGTCACTGAATTGGACTACAAGTTGCAACGGTCTTTTCCTTCTCATTGGAGAAAACCAGGGGATTTCCATGCTTCGTTATATGAAAAGGAAACAAATTGTTCACTTGGGGTGCCAAAAAGGTGTCTGTCCCTTTAAAAATACCCTAACTTCGTGAAATAGCGTTAAATCAAGCTTCTAAGGTCTCTGGAGAGAACTCCATATATTTGCAAGTCCCTAACTTCCTTTTATACACCCTGAGCATATCTGAAACTTAAGGAAACATTGTTCTTCTTATTATTTAATACAAATATAAATTAAAAACTAACTGGGGTAGCTGTTTATCACAAATTTGCATGGTGCAAATAATCCCTCCTTTTCGGTGCAAAGTTATCCTAGGTCAGAAAAAATTAATCACACCTTAACTAACCAATATAATTGGCATTCAAAGCAACAAAATGAAAGATAGGCTTTTTATCTTTCACATTTAAATGTACTTGCCTTCAGAAATATCATACTTTCCTCACCAGAGACAGATTTTTGAGCACTAAAATTTTCGCTGAAAAATTGGTTCATTGTCTTTTCCTTCTTGTATCTCCTGAATGATTGTTATATACGTTTAAGGAATGAAATACACTAGTCAATGTCCCCAAGAAGCTAGGAAAAAATTTCAATCCCGTACCCCTAATCAGTTGATCTCTATTTCACTTTTCACACAAATTTTGCACTGGTGCAAAGCTATCTCCATGAATGCAAAGTAACACCGTTTTACGGTATATGATTATAATAAGTATTATATTTTGTTGAAGCACTTTTTTTCTAAAATTTATTAACAGTATTAGCATTTACACATGAGAATACCATTCTTCTAAAATCTGAGAACACTAGTTATTTAAATATTTAAAATGACTTATATTTACAAAAAAGACCCCCTCAATAAATTTGCCATTATAATAAATTTTCATGAAATGGATTTCATATTTGAATGATGGCTGAAACTGTATCTGATAAGCTTTCAGCAAAATTTGTTTAAAATATGAAACTGCTGTTTCTTTTTTTTCATTATACAATGAGGTAAAGCGCTATGAGGATACAGAGTAAGGGATTCTTTATTCCATTATGATGAATGTGACAACTTAAGAGGACATCAGTTAGATGGTGTGCAAGATGACATTTATCACGTAATGATGCCATGTGAACTTATTTATGTGAATCTATCAGGAACATAGTCAATGGAGTCAACTGAAGTAACGTCACATTCACAAAATAACAATAATTGTACATGCCATCTGACATCTAACTACACCTTGTTTTAAGCCTTACTGTAGCGTTACGTCCTCCTAATTGAGCTTGCATGAGACGCATTTTACATATCGCTTGAGCATAAATTGATTCCATTCTTTTAGTGCACTTTTCCTGCAGATACTTAAACGAATTTTTCACGTTTTGCCTCCTTACCTACGGTTACAGGATTTTTGTAATTTGAATCTGGCGATGGGATGTCATTTCTTTTCAAACCTAAATCGCGAATAGTTTTAAATTACAATTTGGTTCGAATTTACAATCTTAACGGTTCCTTTTACCCCTATAAAAATCCCATACAATTTATCCAATAGATTTGCATGTCAAAAGAACAAACTGAAGGCAGTTTTTCTTATTACTATCTTTTTTTATTATACTGAATTATTCAGCAGGAGTCAGGGAAATCGTGTCATTTTGCTCATTTGTTGCATTTGCATATTTTTCAGATTTAGTTCTCTAACTTTCGACAAGCAAATGTAACATAAGTTATCGTAATAATTTTTCTTACGAAAATGCAATAGTGTTTAAAGGCTGGAAGCACCTTCGATTCACATCAGAATGAAAGAAATGGCGTGGCACTTGATTGGATTTCTTTTTATGAATGTTACGAATTACAAATAAATGTTTGTTACTGTACAATAAAAGTAAAACAATGTTCAGTTATAACATTTGTTTAAAAACCAAACATTAAATCTTTAGTTCCTAAACATTTATTTATAAAGATATATAAATAAATATTTAAACATCAAACGTTTATCTACGAAGTTTCTTGGGTTAAAAAGAAAAGTTTAAATATCTTTTGGAATATTTTATCCTTGAAGTAAAAAATTCCTTAATGTCAAAAAATTTTATTATTATCTTTGAGTTTCTATTTTGAATGAGATTTTTCTCATTTTTTCGTCTAATTGTTTAAATATTTTTCTTCTATATAATTAAAACGGACTTTTTAAAGAATTTTGCATGTAGAACATATTAATGAACACCATTCTATTAATAAGAAAAGATCTTTCTCAGAATGAGAACTATGCATCAATTATGTAGGAATGAAATATTAATTTTTAGGAATTTTGTAATTTCCATAGTAATTTCAATAAAAGGGAATAAAGTTGCTATCCATTTTCTAAAACGAGTTAAGTTTGCATATTTAAAAAAAAGTTATTCATACTTGGATGCTAATTTTTATAAATGAAAGGCAAAGCCCTTGCTGTTCTTTATAGTAGTTGTGGTAAAATCTAACGATTCGCAATTAGGAGTGAAAATTCCTATGTTCCTGACCAAAATATTAGTACATTTGGTTAATGTGTAAGACATTGTTTTACATTTTTCTTATATAAACAATATATAAACGCAAAATTTAATAGAAAACGCTTAAATATAGTCTTATTCATCGGGACAGATTCATGTTAACTTGATTCATGTCAAGCCATGAATGTCCTGAATTTCGGAATCAATTCCGCTTTTTATATAGCAAAGTGCAATTGAATAACATGCTCTGTTACATTTACAACCTGATATCATAGTCATAGTACAATGCTATCAGCCTAAATCGTATAACATCTAACTACACATCTTTTCTTTCAGCGCTGTGATCTAATATTACAAGCAGCAAATAATTAATGAACAGATTTCAATTACGGCGTGTTGATATGTATCACGTGAGCATAAAATGACTCATTTACAGTTACAGATTTTTCTCTTTGTACGAGATGTACACATTTCCTGTGGTATCCTAGTAGAAGTGTGAAGCATAGAAAAATCGAGAAATATATGACGAAGAAGCTTTTAAAAGCATTTTTGAACAGCAAACAAGAGAACAAATAACATAGATCTTTATTTGAAATATCTTCTCAACTACTTTCGGATTAGTATTATTCTTAAAAAAATTTAAATTATATATATAAAAACGAAAGTGAATAAATTATTAGCCATTTGCAAAATTTATTTATGATGTTCATAATTAGTTAATTATATTTTGTTCAAACCTGTATTCAAATAGGATGATCTTTAGAAATTAGTTTTCTATTATTATAGTAATATTTCCTTTTGTATATATTCAATTTTTTTTTCATGAAATACAATGTTATGTGTCATTTTACAAGTACCACTTTTGTTCTCTTTAAAACAGAAAGCATCTTTTTCACTTTTAGGCTTAATTTTCAAGTTTCTTTCACAAGATGTATGAGCTTTATTGATTGTTTCTTTAAAATGAAAATGGTGCTGAATTCTTGACTTTCAGATAAGTTTCCGCTTAATAAAGTGCATAAAACTGAACTAATATCTGTTTATTAATAAATTAACATAAGGTTTTAAGTGAAGAAAAAGATTTAATCTTCAAAATTTGCACCTTGGCTATCAGTACCCAAATTTATTCACTTTTGCCGTTCTTATTTATCGCCCATAAAACCAGTGAGTGGAAAAAAGAATACGCTTATGTGGTTTTCACTTTCTCACATTCAATCAGAAGTTCTTCGAGTGTAAACATTTACTTGGGATGCAAGCTTTGAGTTTTATTTTATTTCAGTAGATGATTTATTACAGTTGCGTGAATATCTTATTAGCAGGTGAATTGAAGAAGTCATTGTGATTTAGTTTTTTTCATTCTATTTTGAGAGCTTGATATTGATTTTTCCCCATATGACAGACGATTTTTATATTTTTTATTAAGAAATGAAAAAACGTAAGATTACGAAATTTTTTTGTACCTGATGAAGGAATAACTCAGACGGTATATTTTCACAAGTTTATTTCTTAACAGTGGAAGTCAAACAAAAATTTTTCAGGATTTCTTTCAATTTGTAGGGCCTTCATTTTATTATTTTTTTACTAGAAATGCATTAGAATGCAAGTTTCTTTTAAAAAATGCAATAAAATTATAGAAATTCACTGAATTTTCGCAGCATTTCAAAATAAATTCGTCTTGAACCATACCTTATCCCACATAATTGATTTGATTCTGGCCTTTTTATATTATGTTGCTAATAAAAATAATCCAATGGTAGCAACTCTACATTTTATTTTTGAATTTTATAGTTGAATATATTTTGTTGCTGTCAAATGTTTTGTTTTAAAGCTTTAATTCGTTTAATTTGCAGATGAATTTTATTGTAAATACTTTATAAAATAATGGGAACAGTAACCACTTTAATTTCATTTGGGAAGACTTAAAAAAAATTTAAACTTTGAAACCTTTAAACAAAAATTATTTCGTTTTTTAAATAGTTACTTCATTAGTTATTATTATTAGAACAAAATATATAGAATGTAGTAACGTTTTTTTCTGCATTTACTGCATTCTCTGAATTCGTCTTTACATTTATAAATTAGTTACTGAACAGTTTTCAAATTTCAGCATTACATTACTCAAGGATGATTTGAGCAGTTTGATTTTTATTTCAAATCAGTAAAAAAAGCAATGAAACAATCATTTTTATAATAATTTTTATTATTTTAACATATATATCCCACTTTTAATAACATAAAAATATATTTATCTCAATATACTGATGTAAACTTAGATTTAGACTTGTATAATAGAATAATACAAATAGCAGCCTTTCTTATAAGAAAACCAAATAAATGTTATTCATAATAACCAAAAGAATAATTAATTATGCTTTCTTGTGTGTTAAAACCTTTCTTTATTTGATAAGAAAAATGCAAAAATATGGTTATTAATTTCTTTTCTGAATAAAACCGAACCAACTTATTAACACAAAAATTATTACTGCATAAAATAAGTAGCAGTTCCCAAAGAATGATAAACTACTGTTATCTCAATCTAATATTATCTCTATAAGAAACAAAAGCATTCCTGAGAAATTATCAGATAAAAAGAATTGTTCATAGACGTCTATCTCTAAATTAATTTCATAGTGTTCACAATGAAGGAACGGTATTTATTTGATTTTTTTACCACACAATTGTCGAGGTTTAACGATTGCGCATTTTACCAATTGAAAATTAGACATACCTTGAAGAAAGCATTTTCCATACCCAGGTCGCACAACATATTGTACGATATTGTACAATATTGTTCGATATTTTATAATATTATATGATGTTATACAATATTGTAAATGTTGTTCAATATCGTATGATATTGTATAGTATCTTTGTGCTACTAACATATATGGTGGCGTTAAATTCTGAACACACACACGCACGCACACGCACACACGCACGCGCGCGCACACACACACATACACACACACAAATCAGGAGAGCTCTGACACCGTTTTTTACTCCGCATAACGATTGCACATTTTGATTTTCGATAAAAAATATCATATTCGACTTTTTACTACGTTAATAAAAGCAATACATTTTACTACATTATTAAAATAAATATTTTTATTATATTCTACTGTTTAGTCTTTAATTACTTCATAATTCATGATAATAAATATTAGGGAATCTAAAAATTATTTCTCGAGTTAACTACATGTATTAAATTAATATATAATATAATGAAAATATTAATTGATAGTTAAGAGTTCTAAATTTATTAATATATTGTATAGTCATTGGTAACAAATAAGTGTACAAAATTTCAGAACTCTTGTATATCAGGTAGTGAGTGAAAAATCAGTTACAAAATTCCACCTTTACAAACATGAAACAAGTCACGTTAAAGTAAAAGTGTTTAAAAATGTTTTATTTTTTGGACTTGAGGATCTCTGAAATTTGGAGATTCATCCGTCTCGAGTTCGAAGATTTTGACAATTACAAAACTTTTTCCATGCACACTTCGTACAGGAGAAAGTAAAACTCAGAAGTAAAATGCTGAATCACAATTATGCCTTAATTTTTAAAAAAAATATTTTTAATATGTAAATTCTGCTTTTGTTTCAGTTTATGTTACTCTAAAAAATATGCTGATTATTATTTTATTTAAATTTTTTAAAAGATCTTTTCTTTTGTAAAAGTTTTAGTCAAAATTTCTCAGAATCAGATAGCAATCTGCGCAGTATCTTTTAAAAGAAAAAAATAGCCATTTGCAGTCACTGATATCTTCTAAATCACCGATGCACCTGTTAAACTGGTGTCTCCTTCCTAAGGCTATTTAACGGCACCAGGTAACAATTAGCGAACGTAAACTAACCGGAAGGACCAGGGAAATATCGGTCAGTTAACTCAGCAACCTGACAAGCACGGTTGACACTCATACCTTTTCCAGAACTAATCGCTTCAACCAAAAAGTCCTTGCCCTTGCCTCGAGTCCGAACAATTCTAGTGAGGAACTTGAATCCCAGATATAATAGGTTAAATTACTACTTTTCCCCTGAAGAGAGCAAAAACTGGCTTTTCCACGAGGCACGCTGGGAAAAAGAACACAAATTGCTAGGAGTAGAGAAAAAAAATAACAGAAGTTAAGATGTGCTATTAAGTAGGAAGAAGAGAGCTTTAGAGAGTGGACAAGGGGGGCGCTGCGAGTCATCAAGAGTTAGGTTCGGTGAACGCAAAGTGGATAAACGCGAGCTTCTACCAGCGTTAGTTCCGTTTGGTTTTTCTTTTTTTTCTCTGCGTGAGTTAGGTTTGCACTGGGAAGGTTGCGACGCAAAGGTCAAGGTATTTTGAAATGCCCGAAAAATCGTGAGAGAACATATGTGAGAGATGTGCTGAGGTTTCCGATGTCCTGTCATACAAATATCTGGAAATAAGATGTCGGAAAGCTATTTTTATTTACTTTTCATAGAAAAAAATTATTTTATTTCTGACCCTATCTTAGTACTTCCGGCAGGCTTAATCATGAGAGAGAGAGAAATTCTTATTGTTAGATTCTCGTAAAAGAAAACCGCAAAAGACGGCAATTTTATATATATTTTGTTTTAAAATATTTAACCTTTTGTACTTGCAAGTCTGTGGAAAGCTCCCAAAGCATTTATTGTTCTAGAAGCTTTCTACGTTCTTTTTTCCTGACAGATATCTGCGGTTCACGTAAGACATAGTTGTGCACACAAAATTATGATTTACGCTATCTTTTGGTGGTATTATTCATAATTTAATGCAGTTTGTTTCGTTGAGAATACTTTTCTGTTCAAATTGTAACTCAATTCTAGTTAAAACTGAAATGACTAGACCTTATAGATTAGCCGGGTGAGTCTCGATTTTCAGTACCTTGTTCCGAATTTGAATTAAATCTGGGTTATATTTTTTATTTATAAGCAAATAATTCATATTAGTAAAATAAATAACTAGGTTTAATTTTTAAAAATAAGTTAGCTTCTGAAGAATTCTTTTTCCTAATTTTTACTATACATAAAGTAAGGTCCTGGTCTCTCTGCTATGACTTATCTGGATCAGTCACCCAATAAGTCATTTTTGGAATTTTTTTTCAGAACAGAAATAAAAATATTAATTCTAAATAATGATATAGTGCAAAAAGTGTAAATTAAGGCGATCTTTTTTACTGGTGAAGTGTTAATAGAAGGTTATAGACATTTCATAAGTTTTACATTTATTTTGTGCAAGGAAAATCGTAGTTAATTTTCCGCTCCTTTAAATTTTGTTATATAATAAATTAACTTTTATTAAAACTATTTAAAAATTCATTATAATAATATTATAAGCTTCAGAGATGGCAATTAAAAAATTAATTCCCAAACTATTCTGTAAATCAGTTTTGTAAGAATTAACTTGTAATACCGCAATGGAAACTGGGAACACGTATAGGCAGCAATTCATTTTCAAAAACACGGTTAAGAATATTACGAACATTTCTAACTGTAGGCTTTTGGATGAAAACCTTTTGTTTAGTGTTTTTTTTCAGACACACCCTATTGCCATTTTCCCTCAAGTGATGTTTTGTAAGATACAAATCGCCGAATTTACGACTGCATACCTTTAAATCCTATTTTCATTCTTTGGCGTCTATCTGTTTTCGTTTTATATTTGGTAAACCTGAGCCATTTTGTTTCGAAAACATTAAAGCCGTATTGAATAAGATTACTCGGATCTAGTTTCATGATTGCTTATCGCTGATCTGCGTCTCAAAATGAAAAAAAAAAAAAAATTCTAAACATAGCATAATTTCCCTGCCGATGTGACCTCCAAAGTCAGGTAGAAAATGGTTCTCTTGCATATCTCGAGCGGTGCTGTTTTCTACAGATATATCATTTTAGCATATTTTGTGTGTGAGATGCATGGAAATATCCCAAAGGCACTCGGCTTATCTGATGAGGACTCTTAAATTCATTTTTCTCTGTTTTAGCGATGGGCTCAAGGTGAATTTCATAACACATTCAGAAGTGATATGCAACAGATTCTGTTTAATGCTACCTCTGTGGAAAAAGAATGATGGCCCATGCGGCCTCTATAAATATTACGCTAAATGACGTCGAAATAACGATCTTGAAATTCCATGCTTCATACGCCGAATTTTTTTAATGCAAACAACGAATGCTGCGTGAGATTAAATTTAACGTTAAAAAAGTATTAAAATTTTTTCTAAGTGAGTATAATCTCTGAAAGAATGATATTTCTTTGAATTTTATTGTTCGTACGGTAATATTATGAGCTTTTTCAAATTCCATCTAGCATTGATCTTTCTCTATATTTCGACATAAGCAGAAACTAAATATTACCGTTTGGTGTAAAAAACAGAATAAATTCATGTGATTATGACGTCACATAACAATGTTACTGCGCATCTCATCGAAATATTTAATTAACGTTAGAAAAAAAGCAATAAAATTTGTGTAAGTGAGTATAATTCCTGAAAAAGTGGTATGCTCTTGAATTATATTGTTATTAGGGCCATATGTTGAGCTTTTTTTAATTCCTTTTTAATCTTTCTTTGTATGGACGAGTTTTCCCGTTTTGTTTATTTGGGGTTATGTAGAATTTCCACTATACCGACCGACTTCCAGTGTAATGCTTCGTCAATGGTCTTCAAAATTCTTCAAAATTTCAACGGTCTGTTTGAAGATGTTAATTAAAGTTTAAAGTAGAGTTTTTTTTAATGTTATGGTTTAAGGATACTTTGAAAATATTAAATTTGATGGTCCTATTGTTGTAGCTCTTAATGTTTACTTAAAATTAAAGTCTCATGTTGTGGAAAGTCCGTTATCGCTCGTTTTGGAGGTTAATTTTTTAACCAAATGACTTAAATAAGCGCTGGTAGTTAAATTTTCAATCAAATGATTTAGCTAATTACAATCGTTCCAATTGAAATTTAGCCGTTTTAAGAGCCTTTTTAAATAAAAAGAATTAAACGAATGCAAAGAACACAGAATTCAACGCTTTGTGTGCTAAAGAAGGAATTGGCTCGAACTTGGCGCTTCATACAGTATCCAAACGGATTGGCGGTTGCTTAAATCGGAGGGTTACCGGAAAGCGATCTGTGAATCCAAAGTAAGCAAAAGAGAGAACTCGTCCATATCAACGCAATGCAGAAACTAAATATTATCGTTTGCACGGAGTAAATTCATGTGACTGTGACGTCACATGACAAACTTAATTGCATATCTCGTCTAAAAATTTAATTAACGTTAAAAACGTGTTAAAATATTTGTAAGTGTGTAGAATTCCTGAAAGATAGTATTTTATTGAATTATATTGGTCATATGGTGATATGGAGAGCTTTTTCCAATTCCATTTAACATTAATCTTTCTTTATATTTCAAGATCAGCGGAAACTAAATATTAACGTTTGCTTTAAAAAAAGGAAATTCATACGACTGTGATATGACATGACACATTTAAATGCGCATGTTGTTTAATTATTTAACTATGCATTGTTGCATAGTGTTCCTTAAACATCGATATTTCAGCTATCGATAGTGCAGTCGATGGTTTTCCCAACTATCGATACTATCGATAGTTTTCTTCCCGTCGATGCTATCTATAGGTGTTTTTCAAGTCGATAGTTTAGTATCGATAGTTCCAGTCGATTGTTTCAGCCGATAGTTTTGAAAATATCGATAGTATTGCCTGAGAGAATACTATCGATAGTTTTGAGAAAGTCTATACTATCGATTGTTTCAGTCGATAGTTGCGAAAACCCGAAGTCTATCGATGTTTAAGGAACACTGGTATTGCACCGCCACGATGTGCCATTCGGAGAATTTTCAACGAGGTGTAATATTTTTTGGGATTGTTTTGAAACGGCTTATAAACTGTAGCTCTGAGCAAGGATGGTAATGTCATCAGCATAAAAGCATGAAATTGTGTGATGGCAAATACAACCAACCGTAAAGATTGAATATAAGATAGGTGAAAGGACATGTTATTTTGCTGTGGATACTATAAAGTTTTGACAAATGGCACCAGCACGCACGCAGATGTTTCGGTTTGATAAAAATTGATAAATTATCAAGATGATGTATGAAAAAAGGTATTGTTATTTAATTTATACAACAGTCCATTGTTGTATTCTTTGTGAAATGCTACTTTTAGGTCCAGGAAAACGCTACTTGAATAATATTTGCTTCTGAAACCTTATGTAATGACATTGGCTACTCTTAAAAATGATGAAGTCGATTTGATTTTGGGCTTTCAAATAATTCTAGAAAACTCCATGCGAATACACTCAAAACCGTGCTACTTCTATCGGATTTTCAATCGATATATAATTTGATTTTCATTTTATAAAATTCTTCAGTTGATACTTTATTTAGCTATGAAATATAAAATTTGCTCTCTTAGTGTAAATTTGAAGTGTTAAAAATCGAATCATTATTACTTTTTTCGAACAGAAATGTGAAAAAGGAAAACCTGTATGAATTTTTAATTATTTTTGAATTGAAAATAAAGTACCTGATGCTTCCGATATTATAATAAATCACCCGAGACTTAATTCACTGTCGATTTTTTCACCCACCGTAATCAAAGTGTCATTAAAAATCGCTTTTTTGACTTTCTAGTTTTGTGCCGGAGTTTCTTGACGCACTTCACTTCATATCATTTGGAATCTTTATCGTCGTTTCGATTTTTCTTCTGTTTTCTGTTTTGGAAATGCAGCTTATTCGTTTCGAAAGACTGATTTCACTACTTAAGTGTTCTGACTTCTTGTTTCTTTAGTAAACATAAAAACTCTCGAATTTCAAGATAAAAATAACTCTTAAAAGAAAAAGAAAGGAATTAGAAAATGTTAGCGATATGTGTTTGAAATTAAAATATTCAAAGGCGCATAAACAAATATGATCTTAATATTATAATTATATATGTTGAATTGTGAAATCCGTAATCTGGATTTTGTAGGAATTAATCCGTTTAAATCTTTTATAAACGAAGAAAGCAAGGCATTTATTGTTTTCAAAAATGAGATTAAAACCATAATTTATCATCATCTGACCTTATTTAAAAGGATTTTGTTATGAAAAACACTCACGCTTCAGTTTATTTTTCAATAAAAATTGTGTAAGAAAATTTTTAAAACTGCGAGTTTAAAAGAGTGAATGACATGCTATAATTGCTTGACACTAAATGTATAATTTTTTATTTTGTGTTATGCGATTACGGTTTATCGTTCAACGAATTTTATATATTTTTATCTTTAGCTTATAATTATACTTTTTTTCAGTGGTATACTTTTTACAATGTGATCGAACAGCGAATTTCAATGTCGAAACTTCTTTAATTTCTTTCTTTTAATCCATAAGTTCCTTTACTGTAGAACATCAAATCATTCATTCTGATTTAAGTTCTTATGCCTTCTCAATAATATTTAATTTTTGAGTTTTTAGACCATCTATAGTTTTTGAATTATTGAATATTTTGTGTTTTCACTAAAGATAAAAATCCTATATGGTTAACTTATATAACGGAATAAAATGAATTTTGAGTTTTTCTAAATTTAACTATTATGATTATAAATTGACAAGATATAGATTTAAAGGTGATAATATTCTTTTTTTGATTAAATCAAAATGATTTTGTTTTATAATTTTGAAATTGTGCCAAAGGATTGCAAGCAAATACAATATATATATTTTTTTTTGTTTAAGTCTCGAAATGTACTAAACTAAGCTCATAAACACATATTCCTGTCGCACAAGTCTTTCTCGGTATTCTAAAAAGAAATATTATGTTCGATATAACTGCCACAGTAAAAACGGTATTATCTGGAGTCAAAATATTGCATTTAATTCATATATCATGGATGTGGACTGAAGTTCATAAATTATGCTCTTTGTAAGTTGAAATTTCGTTACAAAAGCCAGCGGCGTAGAAGCAACTTTTACCGCCCGGTGCGAACTTCCAACATACCGCCCTTCCTTTACAAGTTGCAAAAGGCACATACACATCAAAATAAAAATATTACCCCTGTCTCATAATAATAGTAGCAGTTGATGAATTTAATTTGTCCCCTAATAGTAGCAAAAGAAAATAAATATAGAACGCTACATTTATTATCAAAATACTAGATTAAATTAAACAACAAATTAAAAATATTACTCCTAATTTTTATTTTGAGTGTCCAGATAGTTTCTGCTTCTATCAATTCATCAATATTATTGGGCGAGACTTGATGTTGTAGTGACTGTAATAGTACATTGATACTGATACTGTGTACTGATGTGTAGTGTTGTAGGACAATCGCAACTCTATCTTTGCCTGAAAACTCTATTTCATCTTACTTTTAGAATGGGTTGACATTCAACTGAAATAAAACAATTGATTTCGATTAGCGGATGAAATTAGAAAAATAGTTATGATTCGTAATAATTAGGTTAACCTAAAAAATTGAAAGATGTGTCAAAACAAATGACAGATGTCATGAAACATTGATTTTGATTGAAGGCTTTGCAATTTTGCTCTACAACATAACTGTTTGGTCCGTTTGATAAATGGACTGTAAATACGAAACGATAATCGATTTAGACGAATTCCATAATTTTTAGTGATTTATTGAGTATGATGCTCCTGAATGGAGACATCCGACCAACACGTACGAATGGTAGAAGCCAATCTATCAAAAACAAACATTCTTACGGAATAACCTCCAAACTGGTGTTGGGGTTACAGTTAAACAAATCTTTGCAATACAGGCGCCAACAATAACTTACAGCTGCATTCGCCATTAATTTCCGTTTAAATATTCACTTGCTACTATTATTATGGGACAGAGGTAGTAATAAATTCCAGGAAAAATATATTTTATTAGTAACATAATTTGTCGATTGACGCCGTCGATCTCTGCAGATAGGTTGCGAAATCACGCGTCTACCACCAGTCTTTCTTTCACATACGGGCATTTTATCGACAAAAGGGGAAAGATCTCTCTCTCTCTCTCTCTCTCTCTCTCTATATATATATATATATATATATATATATATATATATATAACAAATACGAAACAAACATAGCAGAAATGTAAAAGCAACATATACAAAATAAACATTCATAAAACAAAATGTCAAGAAAAAAATATAATGTCAAGATATATATATATATATAACGCTAACGTACGTGGACCAGAAAAGAGGTTAAGTTCTCTTTTGCCGATGGCAATGATCTGTTTGTTTACAAAACAAAACCGGTACCCTCCTCCATGTTAGGCATAATCTCATAGTCATAGCCTGCTACTATATTCGTTCTGGTGTAAAATAATTTTTTCTCGAAAAAAAATGAATTTAAGATGAATAATTCAGAATATTTCTTACAATATAATGAAACTTTGGATGAAAATATTCAAAAGAGATCAGTTAGAAATGAAACAGATGGGCTTAGGCGATCCAGAGAACGTTTAGATCATCATCGAAATAGTGTAAGTCAGCGACGATAAAACCATGTCATTTCGCAAATTGAGGTGAACATTATGGAAATTACTATTGTGATCATTGTACTTTGGCTACTTTTCTGTTATGCTTACACCACTTGGAGCCTTTTTTTTTGGCAAATTTTCTTGGAAACCTGAATCGTCAGTTTGACTCTAGAAGCGTCAGGAAAATCATGGTATTCAGTATGATTTAATTAAATTAGTTATTTTTTATATACACAGGGAATAAGTCAGCGCCGCTGCTCTTCTTAATTACAAAATTGCTCCCCTGTATGTTTGATTTTGCCGCCCCTTTCGAAGTGCCTCCCCCCTATAGCTACGCCACTGACAAAAGCGAGACTTCAATTTTTGACTTTGCATGTCATCCATGACCTATGTTTACTGTCTCTCACTTAGTTAACAAAACTCCTTCTAGGTCTTCAATGAGCTGCTTTGCTATGTGACACACAAAGTGCTGAATTATCTTTCTTAAAATATTTTTTTCTTAATTATATTTTGTCTTATTAATAATGAAAACTTATTTCTGCATTTGAAACTAGAAAGTGTTTTAGAGACAGGTCAAGTAACTTAAACCATTACGCGAAAGGAAGACTCAATCAATCATCCAGCCTAAATTACGCATCTGAATTATCAAAAACCATTGCATGCCGCAAGCAAATGAATACATTAAATTACTTATTAATTATTTTCAGGAAAAACCATTTTGGTGATGGTCGAGATAAGGATTATTGCACTTAATGGAGATTACGTATAAAATCGAAATAAAATAATCAGATTTGGCGAAAGCAGACAAAGGGTTTTTATCTACTTTCTGTTTCGAGAACTTAATTTTTTTCTTCACAGATGTGTGTTAATGCCCTTTAATTGGCATGAATACAGGGTGGTAATAAATTATTGGACCGATTTTTTTAATAATATTACAAATACGTTTTTTTTTTTTTAAATGAGAGCACATTTTAAAAAAAGTTCTTTTTTTCAGATAGGTGACGCTCCGTTACGTTGATCTAGGGGGTTGTAAATTATTGGACATCGCACATGTTTGAGAGCCATTATCTGCGAAACTATTAAAGCTACAAGAAAAATAAAAGCATGTATTTATGGGGAATCGTAAGCTCTTTAATTTGTTAAATCAATTGTAATTCGAAGACTGAATAGTTTTCGAGATATTGAAGAAAAACTGAAAAAGGAAACCAGAAAACGCGCATCGGCTTCTGCTGATCGCTAGTCATTGCGTATGGAAATCTCTCACGGTAGCAAATTTAGAACGCCGTAATGGTACACCACTACCTGAAAAAAACTTTATTTGCGCTCTCATTTAAAAAAAAACCCGCAATTTTAACATTATTAGTTTTTTAAAATTAATTTTTTGAAATGATGTCGGTAATTTATGACCACCCTGTGTTATTTACTAGACTTCAATTCTTTTTATGTAGAATGCCGGAGAAAAAAAACTAAAGAAAATAAAAGACATTGTAGAAGACGTTTTTTAACATTCTTGATTATTTATATCAATTTATTTTTTTTATTTGGCGAATATAATTTTTGTAAAGCTTCGAATGAAATGATACTACATATTGAACAAGCTGAAAATAGGAGTGGGTATAAATTAAAATATATTAGTTTAAAAAAAAATCCAATCCATAAGAGAAAGAGACGATAATAGACAAAAAACGATAATAGTCAAACGAATCATACTAGATTACGCTTTGCGGATATGTACATTGCGAATAAGTTTTGAAAACCTCTGGGGAAAATAACAGATTATTTCCTGTGATTTTTATAACGTATTTTTTCCATATCCGTCATTTATTTTTAACGGACGATATCGAACAAACGAAAATAACAGAAGCGCTCACCAATACCTATTAGAGCAGAGAAGCATGATGAACGGATGAACGGTCCAGGGCTGTGACGGATAACCGAATAGACGGATAACAGAAATCTCTTAATACATATGCACAGTAACACGATTTCACTACTGGCTAGGGGTGAAAATAAAAATAAAATCTTTAAAAATGAATAATACATACATATGGTATTTAATTTTACCAAACGATAAATGAAAACTTCAATATAGGAGTAGTAATGTACAGAAATGTATTGTAATATTATAACGGATTTTCTTAAGACGATGACGGATAACAGAAACTGACGGTTAAATGAAGTGTTACGGTAACCAAATATTATCTGATAAATTTCTCGTTTTTTTAAGTAGCTGGAACCAGCTTCATTAGATTTTGGAATGCGGTACAATATATTTTTGATCAAAGGTTGTAATCTTAGAAAAGAATGTAATCTTTGCTTGCCTGTGCATATATAAATCTGTATTTTTTTAACGACACTCAAATCAAGAGTAGTTCATTAGCTATTTGCTACATATAGACGAATTTTTTTTAAAAAAATGATTATTTCAATAAATTATTTCTAAAAAATGGTATATTGCCAAAATAAGTTCTGTAAAAAATAGAAGATGCTCAGCCTGCTACTTGTATCTGGAGCAGAAATAAGGAAGGTTTTGCTGTATTTGCTTGCGGGTTCAAAGCTAAATAGTTTACATAACTGGTTATTTTGATTCGTTCGAAGCATAACAGACATGATCTGAATAATATTTAAAATGTGATCTTAATATAAATATAGACAAAATGCATATTTAAGGAGGTGAATACCCCGCTGAAAACGATTTATTTTAATGTTTGTCTCACTGTAGGAAAGTTTTCTCTAAGTTATTCTCCAATGGAATTCTTTCATTTGTTATTAGTTATATTTTTGATCCACTTTATATAAAGTTTATGCTTCCCTATGAAAGAAGAAATATAATTTGCATTTATAAAAACTGCCTATTTTTCTTTGCAATGTTATAAGGTATCTAAAAATGGCTCCTATGACTTGACAACTTTGCTTTTGAAATCATGATTGAAATTAAATATATAATTAAATAAAATTCCAAATCTGACAGTTGAAATTTTTCTGCGAGTAGTAATGAATGATTTATTATCAAACAGTTTTATCCCCCTCTTTTATTTTTAGTAAATTCTTGTCAGTGAATATTTTTCTCTTCTTGGAATATTTTGCTGTTTGTATTAAATTAAAGAAAAACATTTCAACTTGAAGCTAATGGCAACGACAACTCTGTATAGCGTGTGCAGATAATTTTCTGTTCAATATTTTTCACTTGAAGAAGGAAAACGTTTTGGTAGGTACCTTCAATTAAGCATTTAATACTTTTTGTAACTGTTTAATGTTAATTCAAAATTAAGTTCAAAGCTAAATTTTTAAATTGTTTTTCTTGCATTTCATATTCTCATTGATACAGATTTATACAACTTCTGTGGAAAAAGGAAAATTCGTACAGTGTAGAGTTAAACATGTGCCATCTCCAAAAGCTAAGATTCATGAAATTTATTCTCAGAATGAAATAAAATGATCTCGAACACAAAGAGTCCATCAATATTTTCTAAAAAGAATACAGTGGAAAAGTTTTATTCGAATAATATCAGATACTGATTCTCTTTTTTCAGAATCGACCCTGTGGTGTTAACAAAAGCGGAGGCCACTGAGATTCTGGCGAGAGAAGGCCAAAGGCCAGGCACTTACGTCTTGTACGAAGATGTCGAGAAGGAGAGGATATGCCTCTCTTTCAGGTAACTAATTGTTTTTATCATTCGATGCAATCAGTGAAGCTTGGCCATAATTTTTCCTTACTACTTCTTTATTCTCCCTTCTCATTTGCAGACATTTAGACTCGAGGACAAATACTAAGGGGACACGTCACATTTCCAGCACTTTTTTGTATTTTAAGTAATATTGAAAAGTTTTGACAGTATTGTAACTTAACATTCGAATTAAGCTACCTTGACAAGAATAAAAAATTTTCATCTGCCTTTTTAGTTGAAATTAAAATATTTAAAAAATAATATTTCTTACATTCCCCACTACTTTTTCAAATATGAATATTTTTGCTTCAAATTTTATTTGTAGATTCACGGAAATATATTACACAAAACTGTGTATGGATTTTAAGATACTTCTATTATTCAGTTAAACAGAAGTTTTTGACTGGAATGTATAGTGAACAATTTATAACTTTTATAAAAAAACTAAAGAATCGAATGCTTATTGTATGCACACTTTTATCATATATTTGTATCCTGTAAATAAAAACCCTAAAGAATTGAATGCTTAGTGGATGCACAATTTCATCATATATATAATGATAAACATGTGAACAAAATTTGAAAGGACTTATATAGGAAAAAAGCCTTAGCAGTTTTAAAACGGTAATCGCGAACAACAATCTAAAGAACTTTTGAAATATTAAAGTTAAAACTTTGAAATTTTTCTTTAGTGAGTAGAAGAGTAAGAGCAACGAAATACGAGTAAACCTATAAAAATAAAAATCTGCAGTTTGCCCATTTTTTGAGTACTATATCTCTGGGTACTGCTTTAATCTATCGTCACCCTGTTGAAATGCTTTTTCCTTCTCTCCAAACTGTGTCATATGAGAAGCTGACTTGAATTTGTCGACATATCTGAGAACCTACTTTGTACAGGGATTGTTTCAAAATAATAGGCAGACATTTACTAAAGAAAGTTTCCTTTCTCTGACATCAGATGACGCTGCCACTGCAATATGCGCAGAATAAAGATTGCGCGATCACAACGATGTATTTATTATTCGTTAAACATTTTGCAATTAATATGGTTAATTCCAACTTCTTTTCTATAATATTTTAATTCTGAAATTTTAATAGCAACTGTTAAAAGTATTATAATAAAAGTATTATTATCGAAGCGTTTTAACATGCTAATGTTTTTTCGACCGAAATTCTTTCTGTAAATTGTGAGATGTAATTTTCGTTATGCACTGAATGATGCAATCGAGCAGTTGAAGACAAGTCAGACTAATCAAGCCTAAAACATTATCAGGATACGACAGCGATTCTCAACCTTTTTGGTTGTGCGGACCACCTGTTGTGCAAATAATATTTTGAGACCCACTAACTAAATATAAAAGTAAAAAAATACAAACACATATAATACATACAGGGTGGTCATAAAAAAACTTGCCCTATATATGAACCTCTAGCTGCCTATCCGCTCAACCAATCGAAATGAAATTTCAGGTACTGTTATTTGAAGGTATGTGCTCGAGATTGTGATGATTTAAAACAGCAGAGCTCTCAAGGTTACGGTTACAGTGAAAAAATTTCGAAATTTTCAAATAGCAACAACTTTTTTTTTCTCGTGGAAATGTGATCCTCACAGTAAAAAACTTAACATGGAGTTGGAACGATATTTTTAAAACAAAAAAATGGCGGCGTTAGGCAGAGGCAAAAAAGCTCTTCTAGCTATTATTTAATATTGGTTATTTTACACTTTTCTTCGTTTGCCTAACGCTGCCATTTATTGCTCTAAAAATACCGTTTCAACTTCATTTTGAGTTTTTGACAATGAGGATCACATTTCCATTGAAAAAAGTAGGTGCTGTCATTTGGAAATCTCGAAATTTTATCACTGTAACCGTAACTGTTAGAGCTGGGCTATTCTTTTGCACACCATTCTTGAGAGCATATAGTATAATACCTACATACAAAATTTTAGTCTCCTCTCTATAACGGTACACTCCCTAGGGGGTCATATATCGGCAAAGTTTCTTTATACCACTGTTGTTGTTTTCACTTTTTTTTTACTCTGCCTAGCGCCGCCATTTTTTGTTTTAAAAATACCGTTCCAACTCTATTTTAAGTTTTTTACTGTGAGAATCACGTTTTCATGAAAAAAAGTAGGCGTTACTATTTGAAAATTTCGAAATTTTTTCACTGTAACCGTAACCGTGAGAGCTCTATTGTTTTAAATCATCACAATCTCGAGTGCATACCTTCAAATAACAGTTTCTGAAATTTCATTTCGATTGGTTGAGCGGAAAGGCCGCAAGAGGTTCTTATACAGGGCAAGTTTTTTGTGACCACCCTGTATATATACTGTATTATATGCACGTATATGTAAGTAATTAGTAAAGCTTACTGTAAAAGGATTAAAAATGTATTGTTTATAAAGCAAAAATTTTTATTGTTTTTACTTAACTGTCATAATGTAAAAAACTCAAAAACAAGCGGTCAAGATTCAAAATGAAAAAACTCAATGGGATTTTTGACATTGTTGGTCTCCCCACGAGAGAGTCAATATCTGGATTAAAACTTGACAGTTTCAGCCTCATGTCACTTTCTACATTCAATTTGCTTCTGTACTTATGTTTAAAAAAATTAAAATTGAGAAAGCATGTTCACACAGATAAGTGGTAGAGAACCCTATCAAATGTCTCAGTGCAAGGCTGACAATTGCTGGGTACTGCTGGCGAACATTTTTCTAGAACGGGACCAATAACATTGTTCTATAAAACGATTTTAGAGTCTGGTCGCATGATAGTTCAATCAATGAGTCTTGCTCATTTGATAGTACATCTTTCACTTTCTCTACACCTGACTTTGACTCGTGACTAGCGTTCCGAGGTTCACCAATAAGTTAATCACGGCCTATAGGTTGTAAATCGCTGTGCTACGATGTGTCGGACTGGATATTCGAATCTCCTTTAATTTTTTCTTCATCGCATTGTCATGAAATTCATTAACACTTTGATCAAGCGTTTTCTTTTATCATAAAAGTATTATGTGTTCATCGGGCGTTCCACCACAATTTCCTGAATTTTATTTGTTTATTTAAAGGATTGACCTTTTTTTCCCTTATAGGACGACGGAGGGGGAAGTGGTCCACTACTCCATCGTGAAATTAAACGATTTGTTCTACTTCAACGACTTTCCCTTTCCCTACCTCGAATCCATTGTTCTCTACTACAAGAAATACAAGTTCAAGGACACGCGCCTCACGCAACAGGTAAGGCACTTCCAATTTACTCCAGATGCCCACCGAGGGCACTTTCGCTGTCTCGACTCGTCTGGAGGAAGCGTTTTGTTTTCATCGTAATTGTTTCAATGTATTTGGCTGAAGAATCAAGAATTAAATTGCTTACTCATAAAAATGAAAAGTTTTTCTTAAAAACATGGCATGCAAATTGTATTTTTTCCCTTTATGTTAAAAAGGGCACATACAGAGAAATCAGATAATTATTATAATTCATGTGTGATGTTTCTAAATAGTTGTTGTTTTGATTATTTTCTGAACCATTGTTCTTCGAAACATATTCCGATAAAGATATATATTCGATTCATGTCTAGACCTTCGATAAGCTCTAATCCTACTTTGTCTTGCATATCTAGCCGAGTCCATGAGTCAAAGACTTTTGATAAGGGGGAAAGATGGCGTCTTCTGTTGGTCAAATCGACCTTGGAGAACGTGGGTAGCGCCCAACGTAGTCTGACTGAGCTATAATACATGGGCGTAGGTTGCCTCCCTTATGAAGTTTTTCAGGGGAAACTACTGGCCCTCATTTGTGTTTCCCTTGCTGAAAACCAGAAAAACCATCTGTGGCCAGCCTAACCGCAGCCTACAATCCCTTTGCAAAGCTCACATCGGCCTGTCAGTGTTTGATTGACCCTCTGACTGCGTATCCCGCGATTTCCGCGGGTTGGAAGCAAGTATATTTTCTTCTGCATCCTGCGATTTTCGGAAGCCTATGTGTTTACTCTTTACTATTATAGCATTGAATCATATTATACGAATAAAGCTTTGCATGCAAATAACAATGCGCTTGGTTCAACGGTATTTAAAAATGTTTGCAAACGTTGCATATAAATAGTAATTGAAAAAAATTCGGCAGTCAGAGTGTTAATACTGGTTAACAACACAGCCAAGGCTGGAACACATAGTGCTCTTCCAAAGATTCATGTTCCTCAGCCAATGAAAGCCTTGCTTTCACCTAGTAGGGCCCTATAGTGGGACAGATAATGGGTTTTGTTATTAGAGGCCGCATGCGTATTAATTTATTCTAGATTCCAAATGAAGGGTAAAAGATTAGAAAAATGTTTACTCTCTTTTTACATTGTAGAATTAATGACAATGCACACATGTACGCACACAACAACGATACAAAGTTAAAGGAGGAATTCTTACTTGTGAATAACGGGATGGTTAAACCACAGAAAATAACAAAAAGTTGCACATATTTGGCTCCTTTTAAGTTAAAAATAATGAAATTTAAAAGTAGTAAAAATAATGAATGCGGCAACTTTTTTTTGTAGTATTAACATGTACTGCATCTCTGTTCTAAGTAGAGTCATGGAAACTGACATCATATCCATTTGCCAGCATTTTGCCTTTGAAATCTGCAAAGGGAAGTAGTATATTAGATTGGATTCACGTGCAGTGTTCAATAAAAATAGAAACCTTGCAGAATACAGGGTGGGCTAAATTATGAGACCCATTTAAAAATTAATTAAAAAAACTAATAATGTTGCAACTACGGTTCTTTTCTTAAATGAGAGCGCATTTTAAAAAGTGCTTTTTTTCAGATAAACGCTCCGTTACGTTGATCTAGGGGGGTTGTAAATTATTGGACATCTCCCATGTTTGAAAGCCATTATCTGCGAAACTATTAAAGCTGCAAGAAAAATAAAATCATCTATTTGTGGGGAATTGTACGCTCTATAGTTTGTTAAATCAATTGTGATTCGAAAACTGAATAGTTTTCGAGGTATTGAAGAAAAGCTAAAAAAGGAAACCAGAAAACGCGCATGGGTTTCTGCAGATCGGTGGCCATTGCGTATGGAAATCTCTCATTGTAGCAAATTTAGAACGCCGTTATGGTTTGCCTCCTATCTGAAAAAAATATTTTTTTATTTGCTCTCTCATTTAAAAAAGACCGTGGTTGTAACATTGTTAGTTTTTTTTTTATCAATTTTTGAAATGGGTCCAATAATTTATGACCACTCTGTAAATCTATGTAACTCTCATTTTTGGGCATCCATACCTCCTCGATCACCTTCAGGCAATTTCAACTACTTTCAAAATAAATGATGAAATATGGTTCGAAGCAAAATTCCAACGCGTACGAAGGCCTAAGCTTTCTCCATGTAAGTCTCACGAAAACACATTTTCGGCGCTGAAATATTCATACCAGGGCTATTAATATAGCAGCCTCCCTGTGTAATTTTATCACGTATCCGGAATATCCAGGTCTGGTAAATAGCATTTTTTAACACTTTTTCACGGTTGAAATCTAATTTTGTATTCTGTTACATAAATTATTAAAGTAAGAAGAAGAAAAGAAGAGAGATATTGGGGGAAAATAAAGAAATAAAAGTGCTAGAAAGACAAAGTGCCTTTCCGTCTGAAGTTAGGAACAATTCTCATATTTCTTGATAAACAGAGGAATCTGTCTTGTTTGTATTAAGGTCGAAATCACAGAACCGAAATAAATTACCTATGAAAGATTTATTAGCTCATAAATTGGGTTCGTGTTATAAATGATCGGTATTGTTTGAGGGATACTTTTGTTTCGCGGTAATCATGAAATTATTAATAATGTTTATCAGTTTTGTTTATGGTGGCTTCTAGATTATTCAAAACCTTGCTTCTTAGGAATTTACCTTATGGGTTTAGTTGATCAAATTGGTTATTATCAATGAAAACTGAGAGAAAATGTTTGGTAATCTCTGTTAATAATAAATTTGTGTATGTTGGACAACGATATGATCTGAATCGTTGGGATCCACAGGACAGATAGTTGGTCTTAGAATTGCAATATTTGGCACAAATATTCTTTAAAAGGTGAGGATGTGTATCCCAGAGCGAGTTTATCAGAACTATAGAATTTGAATTAATCAATAATTATAATTTTTTCTGCGTTTTCGGTGATAATTTCTGAAAATATTATCGCCCATATATGATTTTTAAATCATCTTAAAATTAAAAAATATTTATATCTTTCCTACTTTTAACAAGTTTTTGAAAATATTTTTTAATATAGTTTGAAACAATACCTTCCATTTTGTAATAATACCAAACCTCTTTCAGTGTTAAATCTAAACTTTAAATCGTATGCCTTTTCTCAATTAAAAAATCATTATTTCTTACATAATTTTTCGTAAGTTTTACTGTACTATTGTTTCACAATTTTTATAAATTTGATATTTGACAATTATATATG
This sequence comes from Araneus ventricosus, assembly GCA_013235015.1. Classification (NCBI taxonomy): domain Eukaryota; kingdom Metazoa; phylum Arthropoda; class Arachnida; order Araneae; family Araneidae; genus Araneus; species Araneus ventricosus. The sequence goes on from BGPR01000024.1 coordinate 2,190,748, forward strand.
CAATATATACAATTTCGACATTTTTAAATAGATTATACAATGTTACTCTCCTTTTTGGAAATTCATTGTTAATGCTGTTGTTTCTTTCCAGGCTGTTCTCAGCCCATACATCAAGTCGCAGCGGTCCAAGAGAATATCCGGATACCTGAAGCTGGACACTGTCCGAGAATCGGAGAGAGATTCGCACGTCTGATGTGTGTCTGTCATTTCAACCAGTTGCCATGTCGTCATCGTAGAACGCGTCTCAAAATTCAGAATGTAGACTTCCCATGACGTTCATATTTTATGTTCTATATGTGTATAGTATTTATCTTAAAAGTTTTTTTAATCTGTCTTTTTCTTTGTCGTGAAAGTGAGTTTTTTCGGTAGTATTAATATAAAACTTCAAAATGAAAGCCATACACATTGTCGATAGAATCTGTTTTGTAGAATGTGCTGCTTTATTGTGCTATCTGTAATGTTTCAAAATGAGTTGTATATATTTGAATAAATTTTATTTGTAAGTTTGATATTCTGTTTTCCTTTATTTTGTAGTCGATATGTGCTAGCAGTTACATTTTTAAATAAAAATTTTTGTACTGCAGGAAAAATAATTAACTGACAATTAAATTATTCAGTTCTGTCAAATTATGCAAATGCTTTTGTTTAATGTGCCTGTTGCATTTAATTTGAAACATTCATGTCCTGTGCATATTTTTAAACTTCATCCAGTAAATTACATAGTAGGGATGATTTTGGGTCCATTGATAAAATATTAAAATTTTGTTTTTTAGTTGTGAATAACCTGAATGTACAGTTTTCTGTTTTACTACCTCATAACCCGGCGTTCTCGGGATCCATATTTTTCATATGCCCACCTCTGTTTTTTTTACGAATATTTTCACTAACTTTCCCCAACAAACATAAATCGCCTTACAAATCTAGCCTTTTTATTACCTTATAACAGTATGGTTTATAAGAAAACGCGAGAAGTTTGGAAAAAGAACATTTATTTTAAACAATAAAACTTATATGTAAAGAATTTTCTCGGCTTTGCTGATTAAAAATATAAACTTAAATAGTTGCAAAATAAACAAAAGTAAAAAAAAACCAAGAAAGAATCGGGTTCCATATTTCTTTTTGTCCAAAAGACAAAAAAAGAGAGAAAAAAAGGAAGAAAACGATTTATTTCCAATGTTTATAAATTAAAACACAGAAGCTCGCTAAGCAAATCGTTTGCAAAAGAAAAAAATAAAACATTTTATAAAAGAAAAATTCCTTTAATAAGGCTCAAAAAGAAGATATGAAGAGTAATAAATAAAAAAGTGCAAGAGCTAATAAATTAAAGACCAGATGTGAATGAATAATAATGAAGAAAGAAATGACTAAATGAATGAATAAAAAAATGACTAAAATAAGCAAAAACGGCCGAATTGAACAATAACAACAACAAAAAAAACCACCCGTACAATACTCATAGAAAATTGTCTTTTTATATATATAGATTTTCTATTTTACATATGTATTGTAACTTGAATTCAATTTAGACCACTTGAAATGTTTAAAGATTTCTTGGTTTTCTCAACGAATTAAAACATTTATGAATTACTTCAAGTATAAAAATTAACAATTGGATAGACGTGTGCTACACAGGAATCATTTCAAAAATAACATAAAAACGCATTTTGTCATAATTTATGAAGAAGATCTTTTATAATTTATGAAATACTTTTTTTATAATTAATAATTTCGAAAAATGTTTCAAAGATTCAGATGAATTATTTCATTAAATAGTAGCACGTTTTCCGATAAAGAAGAAATGAAACAAAAATATCAACTTTTATGCGTGACTTAGAATCTTGAAAATGAAAACCAAAAATTTCATTTTCCTTGATAGCATGTTTTTCTTTTTTTATTTACATGCTAATTTTCTTGTTAAACTATCATCCCGTAGCTAATTACTTTCATTTAAATTACCCGTCATTTTAAAGAAAAAAGACTATAGAATATTTCAATATAAAATTCTTCCATTTGAAATCGTTTAAGATTTCATTCTTTAACATTTTACCTGGTTTATAGGAATCAATCTTTTAAAGCCTAAAAAATTTTTGTCGAAAATATCGGTTGGTTTGGTACTGTAATTTCAATTTGAAATCATTTCGTTGAATGGCTTTAATTCAAAGTATCTAATGTCACCAATTGACTATTTTAAAGAGGATCTAAACATTTTAAGGCGTCAGCCTGACTGAATTATAATTGTTTTTACTCATTTTGAATTCTATAATTTATAATTTCATTGTCACTTAAAAAAAACGTATCTTCAGTTAATATCATTGTCGCGAAGAGAAATAAGCGGTCAAAATCAATAATATATATATATATATATTTTGTTTTCAAAAATTTATTTTATGTCATTGGGCTTTAAAAAACATTTTGTTGAAATTCATGATACCACGGGCAACGCCGTGCGGGTACTGCTAGTGTTAAATAAAACAATTATTTTAATAGACAATATAATAAAGAAAACACGAACTTCTTGATATAGTCTCGTTAAACATTCTTAAAAAAGCAACAGTATCAAAATTCGGGATGATATGGATATTACGAAATAAAAATTAGACTTCGTCTTATTGGACCATAGGATATCCAAATCTTTAAATAAATTGAATTGAAATTTTGAGTTTTGAGTGCTACATTTTTACCTTTTAATATTCTTTTATACAAAGTAATCTTTGAGAAATATCTTTTGACCTTACGTCTCACTAGATTATTAATTATATAAATTAAGAGAAAACAATTCATGCAGCTTTGAAAAATTAACTAAAATTCTTTGTTTTAAATATATCTTCGGGCATTTATTACACATTCTAACTAAAATCGTATAAATGTCGTGTTCTATAAAATTCGAACTCCATAGAACATGAAGAATCATTTTTAGAATAGGTTGCTTAAAGATCTAAAATGAAAAATTTTGAATGAAGAAGGAAAAGAACTGTGATTGTTCTCCCCTTGAATTAATCGCATATTTCCACATCAGGATGTCACTCATAACCAACCCGTGATCAAAAATGATTGTTCCCATATGTTATGCAACCAAACGTCCTCTATTGGTATTAATAAAAACACTTTAAAGGCATCTAAAATTACCTTTACCACAGAGAGTTTGTCACTGTTATTTTTTGGATTTGTAATTTTGATGTTTTCTAATGATACTATTATTCGAAGAAAATTATTTCCCCGCCATCTTAGAATTAAAAAAAAAATTCTATTCAATGATGCCAGAGCTTGATTGTTATGTTATTTTTTCATTAAGCCCACTAAGTTTGCTCCAAAATAGATATATTTATTACTTTCAGTCGAGAGTTAGTTTACTTTAATTATATTAACGTTCCGTTTTGGAGCAACACGCGGGCTGTTTTGGGATGAACCTCGTAGTTTTGAACCGCTGTCAGATGATGAGGACGACACCTGATCTGCACTCTCTCTCCAGACTTCCTCACCACACCAGCAGGAGGACGTTTGGACCCCTGCGTATGATTTAACATGCAACAAGCCCACATAGACGTCGGATCTTTAGTAGAACCGGGTTTCGACTCTGGAACCCTCCTGCCCCGAAGCTGAGACCTGACCACTAGGCCACCGCGGCCTCTTTTCACTGGAGAGTAGCAAAGGGCATATTGAAAATATAATAGTTAAAGACGCAGAATATATTTATTAGGTCTAAGTGGTAATACATTGAGAAAAAATAAAAACGTATAAAACATAAGATGCTCTATAATATTGTTACGACATCTTCAAGATATTGTGCGGCATTCAGAATATCGAACAACAACAATTCAGAATATCGAGATACCTTACAATATCTTGTGCTAATAGGGATTTCATCGTATTACTTGTATACTTCCACACTGACAAAAGTTGTCCAAAATTTCAAATAGTTGTACAATTTAGGTTTAACCCTTTATTTACCGAATTAACTTACCAGCAACTTTTCAATTTTATTTTGACATCATTAGATACGTTTTAATGCAGAATAACTCCAGGAAAGATGAAAATTTTTTAATTAAATAAAATAATTTAATTAATTTGTTTAATAATTAAAAATTTTAATTTTTGTCTTCATCTGCCATATACTGTCGGAACTACATTCCTCGTATTCACGTGAATACTGTCATGAAAAACGGTCAAATTGCGAAGATATAAGCGTTATTAAAGTAGTACTTTTTAAGTACTGTCGGGAAATAAAAGATAAAATATCATACATTAAATCTCATTCATCTAGCTCGCTGCATTTTTACGTTATAGTATTTGTATACAACAGACGGACAGGCACTAAAAATAATTTTAAAAACGTATTTTTCAAGCTTCGAGCGTTTCAAAAACAAAAATTCATCAAAATGTAGAGGTTGAATTTCTTGATTATTATAATAGTTTATTAGTATATGAGAAAGAAAAACGAACGTATGAAGTAGTTATAATAATGATTGAGGGGAAATCTGATTCAATCAAATGAAATCCTAGGTCTACTTTTTGCGTCTGGTACACAACGTTCTTTTTTAGCATCTAAATAAAGAAAAAATTATATTGTTACGAACCTGCAATGCCGTTTCCGTACTATGTAAGTTTCATGGTTGGAAAGAGACATTTACAGGGGTTCTTACTGAACGCCGGTGGAGGCTTAAGTAATATAACCCCCTCCTTGGCGATCATTTAGCGGGTGAGTAGCATTTAATATTTGTTTGTTTGCATAAAAATAAAATTGTCAGCAGCTGGAATAGCGACAAATGTTTTACAGGCGCACAATTTAATGAATCATTCCTAGAAAATTCAGGTCTAAGACTATAATCAACGATTTATTTTCCGTTTCGAATAACTACTTCCTTTAATTTTAATAACCGATTTGTAGTAAATATTGGGAAGAATAAAGAGAAAAAAAATTGAAAGAATGAAAGAGATCAATAAAAAAAAAAATATAAAAAATAAAAGTCCGTTTCTAACTCTGTGGGATACAGTGGCGAATCTAGGATTCGGGTCGGGGAGGGGGGCTGAGGTCATAAAAATTTTATATCGTCGTGACGAATGTCAAACCTCAAGGCTAAAGTAAACCAAAACTCTTTAACTTTACATACTTTACTCACCTGACAATAAGAATCATAAAGAGCAATACAATACTTTCTATAATTTAATAAAAATTACAATGAAATAACTAGCCAAAAAATGTCTTCGACCGCGTCAAAGCTACAAGTACTAGTGGAATGACTACAAAAATAGGAAAATTTTTCGAGCCTGATTTTAAATAATATCAAGAATTCTGGCTTGGCTCTGGGGGGGCTGTAGCCCGATAGCCCCCCCCCCGGATTCGCCACTGGTGGGACACTAACTCATTGGAATGGAGGTTAGAGATAAAATTCGATTATACATCATAACATCAGATGATCGAATTTTCAATATAAAGAACAAAATTAGGCAAATGCTAAGAAAAAAAGGAAACAATTTTTTAAAACACAAAGCATATTCTGCATATCGTCACTTAACAAGCCACACCACCTATCTCACTTTTTTAAAATTTCAAAGAGGAAGAAAATATTCAATATTTCACCACCAATAACGAATATTTCCGAATTTTTTTCACATCTGATATAACCATGAAGCCGCATGCTCCTACCAGCTGTGAAAAAAATTCAGAAAGGTATGTTACTGGTGTCCAAAAATTCAGTATTTTCTTCCTCTTTGAAATTTCAAAAAATATGAAAGAGATTGAAAAAATTTCGATACTGGAACAATTTATATTTTCTAGCCAATAAAAATCTTAAGAAGCAAATCAGTTTTTTCCAGAAAGATTTTGCTACTCACCTTCTTTTAGAATATGTCGATGAATAAACAAATTCGAATACAAAACATTTTAGGATATTCTCGCTTCTTAACAAAAAGCAGTGTTTTAATATTTCTGAAAATTTGCGCTACGTACGAAATTTCTGTGTATAAAATAAATTAAATGAAAAAAAAGTTTAAAAAATAAAATGCAAAATAAATTAAAGATATTATGAAATTTGATTGTGTCATGAAAAAAATTCATATTTAAAAGTAAAGTAAAAAAAAAGTATCCCCCTTGTGAGTCACCTGCTATCCCCTTAATTCATCTAAAAGTGCATCTTTTATATTACAGGTAAGAAACAAATGTTTGCAATTATTAATAAAAATATCACTTCGACTTTAATTTCAGCCCTTTCCAATAGATGGCGCCACGAACAATGATTCCAGTTAAGCGGTATTAATAGGTAGAATGACGTTTTACTGTGCAAAAGTCGCCAAATTTTAATAGTACTACAATTTCAGCTTTCTTCAATTGAAATTAATTGATTAAAAATTTGGTGATAACAAAATGATAGACCCAGTTCTCATTCACACAAAATGTAGAATTTTCATATTTAAAAAAACCCATAATATATGTATATTCCTAAAAATGCTGGAAAATTTTTCGTGCAATATATTAAATATTTCTTTATCTAAAATTATAATTTTAGCATTATAATCTTACATAAGAAATTTAATTATAATTTAACTATAATAAATTATATAATTTAAGTATTCCTAAACTAAAAATAGTTTGTTAATACACCAAAGATGAAGACATCTAAAGCAGATTTTGCTGTAACGTGTAAAATTTTCGTTTTCCCATCTGTGAAAATTATCTTCAGTTAAGCAGGAGGCAATAGGAGATAAGACTTATTCCTCACCAACAGTGAAGTTCAATTAATGTCCACATTATATATATCAAGCGAACCAGGCCAATTTGATTTTAGAATCTATTCCTATTATCACATAAATATAGTCAAAAGTACGTAATAGCCCATGAATATTTGAAGGTAGCAGATTGGATTCCCTGGATATTCCTTTATCAGATACCGAGATTTTGCTTAGAAACAGGCTAGAACTATAATTTTATTGATATAAATCATTTAATTCATCCTTAGGAAGTATTTTCATTGTTTCAAGTAACATAATTTGATATTATTCTTCCTTATTTTTTCAGAAGTTGCCAAATTAGCCAATTTCAAGATCCTTTACTATTATGGCGATCATTATGTCCGTTTGCAGAGATGTTCTCCTCCAAGCACATCATGATTCGAGCCAAATGTTGTGTGTATGCCCACATGCAACATTCCACAATATTCTCGTGCAATATTGGCCATTATCATCTGCGGGCTAATAGGGATTGTCCATCCTGCAGCAAGAAAACAAAAGCACTGTCGTCACATTACGGCGTAAGACTACGACGGGTATTTCTATGTTAGACACCATTCGCTGTGATGTTTGTCACGTGACTCTGACGGCACGTGAGTCAACTCACTCACCTTGAATTTCTAGGTACTGCTTTCTGATAAACTGCTTGTGTTTGCAATAATTTAAGATGTCAGATTAATATTTCATTTTGAAATTACATAATATCTAATGAGAATTAACCTCCTTAACCGGTTTACCCGTACGAGCGTGGATATTTAAACCTTTCCCTTTCCGATTTGTTCGTATTTTTATTTCTCGAAACAACACTTTTAATTTTTTTCAACAGATGGTGTAGCTTGTCCGTGTCACTGCAATGCTTTCCATCCGGGTCTTTCGTTAAAGGATTTAAAAAAAAAATCGCTGAAGAACAGAAGCGAAAATTTAAGCAGCAAAAAGATATGCCCTTTTTTTTTCGTCAACGCTTCTAGTAAAAGCATTAACCAGTTAAGGGGTTAATCTTGTAATTTTGAATAACATTTTCGGTCAACGGAGATCCCATTCTCCAAACTGCTTCGTCAAACCAAGGGGATCAGTGTGTTTCTGGCTGGATAAAAATAAATTTTATAAAAATAATTTTTTTCAAACATACTTCTATTAGTGTACTGAAAAGTACTTTATTTATTATAGTAATTTTCTACTTTTCAGTATTTCATTTATAATTCATTAATAAAAAATTATGGAATCTTGAAATCAATTTTTCTCAAATTGATTAATAGGCGGGACCACGAGTTCGGAACCGGAACCAGTTTTAAATAAATTAATCAATTAACTAAAAAGGAAAATCTGACTTTGAAAATAGTGTTATCATCGTTAACACATATACGCTGCGTACTCTTGTGTATATACAATGTGAGGCCGCTTCGCCCAAGTGATAAGGTCTCGGCGTCGCACAGTGATCGATTTAATAAATCTAGCTGGACAAAAATACTTTGGTTAGTGAAACACACGTATAAGTTTTAATATGGTCGTTATATTGACAGTAAACATGAACCTAACTAAAAAAAATGCAGTCAGTCACTAAGTTCTTCATCAGAGCTATCTTTTTCTGAGGAACTATATTCTATAATGCGATTGTTTTTCAATATCAACGCAGCTTCTTCTGATAATCTAGTTTCGTGTTTCTTAGATTTATTTCTGAGCTTTGTGATTACAGGGTCGGACGTGATTAATAACATATGTATTACGACTTCCAAACTTTCTTGCCTAGAAAATATTCTTGAGAATTGTTCTCGAAATCTTTTAAAATCTTTATCTTGAGCCTCTTGTGCTTCTTCGAAAAGCTGGCGCGTCGGTAGAATGGCGTGTTCAACTGTTTGTCGCCCATGAATTAACAAGTTATGGAACTGATCGGTATATAATACTAGTTATATAATTGAATATACAATTTTGCAGTATCAATGTATATTTTTCAAATACGTCTTCATCAATTTCTTGCTCACTAGAAATGACTTGTAAAATTATTATCAGACGTTTTATAAGTTTAATGTCTTTTGGCAGTATGTAGTTTAGAACCGGAGACCTTTCGGGTTCCGAGTCACGAATCTTAACCGCTAAACAAAAGGAATGCCCGTAGTCCGGAGGTAGATACTGACTTATATGCATTACAGAATAAGATGGCGCAGCACGGTGCACTAAAGTCTAATTCCGTTATGTCAGATGATAACGTCGGATTAGCAAAAAATCTGAGGGCGGTATTTCCATCATCAGTTGTTCCGGAAATTTGCGTTGGTATATCTACTAAAAGACCAATTTCTTTTCTAAATCTGTTTTGAACAACTTTTTTGCGCTTTTCTACTTTTTCCTTGTCTTATTTTCTCGCTTGCCATTTTTTCACTTCAAGTTTATATGGCAAATGAAGGAGACGCTCGAAACACATTATCCAAGCATGTAGACCTGACAATCCAAATCTGAATTTTGAAGGATCTATAGCCTTTTTATTATGTTTCTCAAGTATATACATTTCTCATGGGAAAGCTCCACAAACGGAACATTTTTGACTAGATTGTTCAGTCAGAATACTATAAATTTCCCATCAACCATAGTCATTACCAATGATTGTTCCACCAAAAGTTTTTTATCATAAGTATTAACTTTTGAAGGGCGAAGATTTGTTGTTTGAGATTCTATTTTTTTCTATTTCTCTAGTAATATTTTTTATTGTCAACTACTATTTTTTAATTTCCATACTCTGAAAGGTAAATTTAAAGACAGACAAAAAGAATAAAATAAAATTGTCTGCAGCTTATTTAAATTTAATTAAAGCAAAGGGTATAAAATATGTAGAGATAGCTTAATAAAATCGTCTGAGAGAAAAACAAAACAAAACAGGAAAAATAAATTAATTAAAAATGACATATATAAAATTGTTATTAAAAAGCAAGATATATTTGCCACCACAGTTCCTAAAAAATCCCAGGTTCCCGGACAGATCCGGGTATGTTCCTTTGTACTCTTATTTTTCAATACATCTGATATTTAAAAATATAACTTAGAAGGAGGAGACTTGCAGAGAAATTTTTTGCTTTCTTGATAACATTTAGTGAAATGGTATAAAATCCAAATATTTTTCATATAATAAAAAATATAGTTAACACTCGCATTTAATATATGAAACTTAGATATAATACTAATCTTGGATAACACAATGACTATATAAACATACATATTATTTAAAAATAAGACAGACTACAAATAACACAAATCATTTATCTCCCTTCTAAAAGATCACAAAATGTACTGTCGCAATAAGCCATCTTTTACCCATTCCAGGCACTAACCATTTAAATTAGAGATGGTTTATTGCTTTATTGTTATTTCAGTTGCCAATAAAGTAATTGGTACCAAGAAATAACAATGGTGTTTTTTTTAGTTTTTTGTCCAGCTAGATTTATAAAATCGATCACTGTGAGTCGTCGAAGGGTTCCAGACTCGAAAATCGATTCCACCGAAGATTCGAAGTGAATGTGGCCCTGGTGCACTTTAAATCTGACACCGTGGGTCAAGCTAAAGCCCTGAATCAGGGCTTTAGGTCAAACGTCCTCCCGTTGGCGTGGTGCTCACAACCCACCCCAACTCCGCCTGCCTGACTGCGTTTAAGGCAAAAAAGAGCCGGAGGGGATTGGTGTGGTGCGGAAGCCTTGATCGATCGTGCCAGCTCAGGTGTCGTCATCTTCGTCTGTCTGTGGATGAAAATTACAAATGTCTTCCCCCCCCCAAAAAAAAAATAACCCTCGTGTGAACTGTCATCTGGCTGGTGACAGTTCACACACAAAAGAGAGATTCCTCTGTGTAACTAGATTGGCTTGTCTGAACGTGTAAGAAAGTGGTGCATGTACGGGGCCCGAGGGCCGTTAGGCCTTTTCGGTTCTTGCCCCTGCAGAGATACCGATGATTCTGAAGAAGAAAAAATGGTTGTAATCACCAGCGTCATTTTTCAGCTATATTCTGCAAGAGTTTTGTAGATTGGAGTTTCAGCGATGCAATTTTAAGATAAAATATTGAGTTCTTGCGCAAAGAAAAACGTCCGTTATTATGTGTAAAGTTGATGAACGTCCAGTGGCGTTTAAGACTGCAACGTTATGTTCAGTTACATCGTAAGAATTTGATTAATGCTGAAAATATCGTAAAAAATTGAAGGAGCGATAAGCAATACAACCAATAAACTGTGGACTTTCAGTGCGTTCCAGATCTACATTTTTTATGGCAAAGCAACATTTTGCTTATTCTTTCGATTCCTTGCATGAGATCTCACGTGAGTTTTTGGATTTGCTTACACGTTAGGAAAACGAAATACATTTTCCCTTTTTCAATTCCGGCTCTAATGTGTTTAGAGTAAAAATTTCAATGAAAATATTTTGAGTTTTGATGTTTATTTTTTTTTAAAGTCTGCAGCTCTAATGTTTTTCTGTTTTTATGTATAATTGTATGTGAATTGTTCTCTCTGTCTTATCGTGTGCATCATAATTGGGATAAATCTATTTATTAATATTGGCAATATTTTAATTTAAACAATTGTTAAATAAAAATATTTAATTCTAAAAAGTTGTTCTCATTTTATCTTTCTATTAGTATGTCAACGCAATGTAACTTTATTTTAGCAATTCTTCCACTATAGGTTTTTTTAACTTCTAGGTTGTATAAGAAAAGGTAGGTAAATTACTGAGTGAGAGCGGAAATTGTATTTTTATTAGTATTCATTTTTAGCACCAATTGATCATTTCATAATTGAATATATAAATCAATCTTTAATAATGGTGCTGTAAATCAGGATTCTGGACTGCTAAATTAAAATTCGAATATTTTAACTTATGTATTAACCCATTTAACCATTTTAACAATCACCTCGGGCCCCCAAAAGTTTTGGGGCCCATAGGCAATTGCCTATTTAGTAATCCGTCTTGGTACTAGTATATTGCAAACCATATTGAAAAAATGAAATTTCAAAATTAAATATTTATCATAACAGAGATCACACCTTTACTGCACATCTTGAGTAGTAATTTCACATCATTATTACATCACGTATCACGTCGTTTATACGACACAACCTTTCAGTTGTTCGTCGTGCTCCTCTTCTCTAAAATTACGCGCATCTGTCTCAGTCATTAGTTCTCCTTTCTTATTTAAAGCAAAAACTTTTCCTAGAAAGCAGGGGAGGTTAAAACATGATGAAGAAGAATGTAAAGAAGTTTTTCCACCTTCTTTGAAAGACCAAATAGATTCCATTTTTAGGTACAGTAAAACCCCGGTTAACAGAACTCTGGTTAACCGAAACTGGGTTATCCGAAATTCCTCTGAAATGGCAAATCCAAAAAACACGTACACGGAAGGCGAGGCGAGACTTGTGCAACGATATTCCCACTTATTTCCTTCCCCCCCCCCCCCCCCCCAAGAAGGTCAGTGATTCATTTCAGAATGCTAAGATTAAAGCTAATGGGTATTAACAATATTAATTACGATATTGTTTACCTGTGTCTGTCAGGTGCATTACGCCCGAATATTGCGCGCGACGGAGGCTAACTTTGACAAAGAACGTCAGTCTACAAGAGAGTTTTGAATTCGTTTTAAACTCAAAACATTTCAGAATTGCATACTGTAATTAGATACAAAATAGCAATAGATATTCCTGCGTTAACCGGAAAAATCGTGATCCCCCTTCAGTTCTGTTAACCGGGGTTGTATTACACCTAATCATTTTAATGGTTACGACTGAATCCGGACCGTGATGAAACGATGCATAAATACAAACCAACATATAAATCAGAAAAGTATAACTGGTGCTTTACTGTAAGTGTATTTATAAAGAAGGCAAATTAGGCGACTTTTAAGATTAGCAACTGAAGACATTTTTTTAATTGAAAATTAATTGATTTTTTAAAACTCTCTAGAGCACACAGTAGTGGCATTGAAAACACATTACCCTAGGTTTTGTTATTCGCCCATTTAACCCTTTATTTACTGAATTTAACTACTAGCAACTTTTTAATTTTGTTTTTTAATCATTAGATAATTTTTGTATGTAGAATAACTCTGGGAATGAGGAAACACTTTTTTAATTAATTAAAATTACTTAATTAATTTAATTAATAATTGAAAAATTTTACTTTCTGCCTTCAGCTGAAATTTACTGCTTGTTATTGAAACTCCATTCTCCGTGTTCTTGTGAATACTGTCAGGAAAAACGGCCATATTGCGAAGGTATGAACGTGATTAAAGCAGTACTTTAAAGTACCGTCAGTAGATAAAGGGTTAAGCTCAATTAGTGGTCTTCGAGATTAAAATTTTTTTTATAAATCTCATGTTTATTCACTTAGATGTAAGATTGGTGAATGACAGTTAACAGGAACTTGCATATCACATTTGTTCTGCGTTATTAATTCAAAATAAAATCTAAGTTTCTCACAATAATAGTACAATCCCATAAAATACATAATTATATTACTGTTACATCCTCTCCCTACACTTGTACATCCTCTCATTTTGAGATATATTTTATTTATTTTTTCAAAAAAAAATTCTTTCGTGGAAAAGTACTATTCTTTATGTATTCTATTACAGAGAAGAAACAAGAAATCGTTTTAAATATTGAAAAGATGAGTATTTTGCGAGCTTATGCTATCATATAATATTTAGTACTAGAATCCAAATTGCATTCGCAGTGCAGGTGTGCTCTGTAAATAAATTATGAAGTTAGCGAGCTCATGATTTTGATGGCAGAGCACAGAAAGTTTGTGCGTGATGTAGGATTTATTTCTTTTATAAAAATAAAATAACTTTAGACTACGTATTTGTGATATAAATATGCAAATCAGTAAGATCAACAGCATGCTGTTTCGGATTTTCTTACTTTAGAGTTAAATTTTTTTCTTGCGCGCGGAGTTTCGCTTCCAAATTTTCAAGGTATGAGAGAACTGAATTATTTTTTTACAAACTTTTGTGACATAATAAATGAAAGAAAAAAGATGCAAGAGTAATAAAATTTGAAAGTTTTGAGTTACAAATTAGTTAGAAGTTTTGATTTATAGCTAAATGCAAATTAGATATTTATAATAAATTCTTCAGAAGGAAATCTTTACTCTTTTCAATAAAAAAATGGGTGGGTGTCCGGGAATTGTTGGACACTTTTCAAAAATTAATAAATAAAACTATAGTTAAGAGATAGCAGAGAAGGGGTCATCTAATTAGATAGTTGAGTGTCAGTCACCGGTGACAGATTTCTATTCGCGATGACTACCGATCAGCAGAAGCCGATGAGCATTTTCTGGTTTCTTTTTTTAGTTTTTCTTGAATATCTCGAAAAATCTTCAGTTTTCACACTACATGTGAATTAACAAATTAAAGAGCGTAAAATTTCCTACAAATACAGGTTTTTATTTTTCTTCCAGTTTTAATATTTTTGCAGATAATGATTCTAAACAAATTTTTGATTTTTAGTAATTTACGACCCCCTGGACCACCGAAACGGCGTGTTACCTATCTGAAAAAAACTTTTTAAAATGCGCTCTCATTAAAAAAAAATTCGTAGTTGAAACATTATTAGTTTTTTTTATTAATTTTTGAAAAGTGTCCAGCAATTCTCGGACTCCCTGTATTTCTTTAGACTTTATTTTTGATTTCGGAGAGTTAAACAATTCAAGTAATGACTGAGGATTAATTACTGTAAAGTAGTCGTTCAGCGGTATGCCAATTTCATTAACAAATGTTTTACTGGTGCGTTCCAGATGTGCAGATGGACACTGGCGGTCAAATGACCGGATGTGGTTAGTGCCGCAATGTGAAATTAAGCGTGGGAAATTTCAGATTGTTGTAGATTTGTTCTCAACCATAAATGTGATGATCTGAGTTGAATTCGGGCAGAGATTGTCCAGACGTGTTTTGAGTGGGCACTCAGCCTTGAGGTATTCTGAACTTCTGTAATATCTAAATATATTGAACCCAATTTTGAGATTGTTGTAGATTTTTCTTAACCATAAATGTGATAATCTGAGTTGAATGCGGGCAGAGACTCTGCTCAGATTTGTTTCGAGCGGACACTGTGCAGTGATATATTCTGAACTTTTGTAATCTCTACATATATTGAAAAAAATCGTGAGATTGTTGTAGGCTTTTTCCTAACCATAAATGTGATGATCTGAGTTGAATGCGGGCAGAGACTCTGT
>BGPR01000024.1:2205678-2310326 GCA_013235015.1 Araneus ventricosus
CTTTTTCCTAACCATAAATGTGATGATCTGAGTTGAATGCGGGCAGAGACTCTGTCCAGACGTGTGTGGAGCGGGCACTCATCCTTGAGATATTCTGAACTTCTGTAATTTCTAAATATATTTAAAGAACTTTCAGTAGAATTTGTATGCTGAGTTGTTTAGTACTCTTCAGCATGGCAAATTATATGAGACATTTTTATAACCGACATTTTTTTCAGTGTATTAAGTCCTGCTGCAAATGTATGATGTTTGTTAAATGGTTGAAAACAAAAACACAGGTAAGGATTAAAATATGTTTTATTTTTTTAAGATATACACTAATTTGGTACTTTTGTGAAAAACGCATCGTCATGAAAAAAGGAGTGCCAAACAAAGACCGAAATCGAAATTGTGCAATTATAATCTCATTATGAAATCCATGTCAAAAAATAGAGCTTCAAGAAAATAGAAACAATCTTTCAAAAACAGTTTAAAGTAACCAGTTTTGAGCATAGCAATGAACTCAACCGTGCGCAGAAGTAGATGCCGAAAGCACATGCACGAGGTAACGATGGTAGGAAGGGTCAGAGGAGCTTCTATCTACATTGTCCGATCAGGAACTTTTCTACACACAGGATACATCTTGCGGAAGTACTTGAGTTGGACGAGGAGAATCACACGTATCACTTTACATTACATAGACACGAGAAAAAACATCGAAAAATAGGTCTTTCTTTTGGATTTGCGATAGAAAAGAAATAGGTAGATATGTTGAATGGTGGATTATTTTAGCCAACTTGACGAGAGAAAATTTATACCAGCAGCGAGATTCAGTAAATTGAGGATATGCGCATACAATTATAACATACCGCTTTAAACAAGCAGAATTTTTTTGAAGAATTCAAAAATGGGAGGCTTAAATTATAAGTAAAGGAAAAAATTAAAAGAACCATCCTTACTGACTAATTGAATCAGAGCTTCCGAAACTTTTCCCCTATTTTATTTCGGCTGCATGAGAAATTCTTTTCCGGCCCTAAGTACAGATGGAAAGGAAAATTAAAATAGGCTAATGAAGTTTTTTAATGATAAATCAAAAGATTTTACACAAAATATTCATTTGGAAAATTTGTATGAAATGTTTGTAATAAAATTATTTTCATAACCATTTTTGTTTACTAATTGATATTTGGGATTGTGACTGGCAACATGTTCTCAATCAAATCAAGTCATGCACAGTGAATCATGTGATAGCATTTCATGTTGGTATTCAAAGTTCAAGAAGCTCTGAATTCAACTGAAAATGAACTGATTCATGTTTTTAAGCCACGGTGACATTTTGCAAAGTCGAAAAATTCAATTTTCTCTGTAAATAAAGTATCATTATGAAAACTTATCACCAAAAATTAATTTTAATACGAGTGTTAATTTTTCATACAAAAATGATGAATTTAACTTTAGAAAAAGACAAAAACATTTCGAGAATACGTTAAATTCAAAAGAAAAGAAGCACTTTTACCATTTAGTGATGTTTCAATTTATTAATACCATTTTCAATCTGTAATCTTTTAAATCTAGAAAAAATTTCAAATCTCCATTACAACTATTTATAATCAAATTAATAAAATAAATAAAATTTTTATTTCTGTAATTAATGGTAAATATTAGTCACGATCCAACAGTGTTATTATAACAAATATATGCAAAATAATGACGTCAAAAGATACGCACAAAAAGGAACACAAACACAACATTAATCTGCGTTCATAAAAATTAACGTTGGATTGAACTGGTAAAGAAACACTGAGAGCTAACGAAAAATTCAAAACTTCATAAATGTGAATAAACATTTAATTTTTTAAAATTAAAAGCAAAATTACAAGTAAAGAAATCATAACTAATCTTTAAAATGAGTAAAAATTTGACATTCAAACTAAAAATGACAGATCGATATGAATATACGTGACCCGTCAAAATGGTAGAGCCATAAGAAGCCCGACAAAATAGCCTTGGCAAAACAATGTTTTTTTTGTCGTTCAGTATTTGAATTTGGGCCATTTTGTCTTGTAGTGAGGTAGAGTAGCTCGAAAATATTAGGTTTTTGGCTACCAGCATGAAACTTGGTTTGTCATATGTGAATATGCTTAGATTAAAAATTCGGCCCAGACCCCATGAATTAGACTCCTAGTTTCAAAATGGCGGCTGAAATGGCTATGCATGCAAGGAAAAATGAAAATTACTGTTTTTATTTATTTGTCATTATAATTATTATATTTCAAGGCTATAATTAGTAAAATATGACAAATAAATTAATAACAAAACCTTAATTTACATACAGGACCTTAAATTACATGCAAAATGGCGTATAGTGGGTCAGAAAAGAAGCAAAATAGAAAAACGGCAATTAATATATTTTCTGTATGGTTATGCATATATTTTGTAATTTTTTATAATACTGTGAAGTTGCTAATCCATTTTTGTTTGTTGCAACTAAATAACAGTTCGAAGTTGTCGAAAAAAGCAAACTTCAGTTTGTCGATTTGGAGAACGTATCCAGTGTCTTTGCCAGTCTCGTGGGAGCTTTGTTTCTTGTGTCAACACAATTCAAATTTGCCCTTAATTCGATCAACCATTATAATGGGTGTAAATCAATATGTGAACCATTGGGAAGTTTTAGTTGCCAAGGGCTTTTTCCAAAAACAGTGCGGCTGGAACAGTTTGATGAAGGAGAAGAAATGGAGAAAATATTTAAACATAATAAAGCAGTGTACCATAAAGTTTGCCGTAATAAATATGGTACTTATAAACTGCAGAGGCAACTGAGTGAAGTGACAACCGTGATATAAATAAATCCTCTACATCAGAACCACCTACGAATTCATCATTTAAAACCAGTGATCCTACAAATTTTTGTTTGTTTTGTGATTTCGATGGAAGAAATGAACGTGTCGTTCAAGCATCAACATTAGGAATTGGACCAACTATTTGCAATATTTAGCTCAATGCAATGTTCATTTAGGCAATAAAAATTATTAGGAAAATTAACGTCCACAGATTTGGTTGCAACCCAATGCAACGGGACTGGAGGAATCGTGATTAGAATTTGGAACAGGCAAGAATAGGCGGTTTATTGTCATTCATCGATTAGCTAATTGACTGTCAACGGAAAAATGTGATGCTTTAAATTTTTTTTCACTCATAAGCGGTTTTGATACAGCATAAGCATTTGCCGGAATAGGAAAATTGAGAGCACGGAAAACTTGGAATATAAATGATGAGGTAACACCAGTTTTTATTCGGTTGTCAAGTAGTTTGCGTGATATGTCGGATAATGAATATAACATACTTCACATATTTACAACAAAACTAGTACAGTTGAAGACATCAATACATGCAGAAAGATTCTGTTTACAAGTGCAACAACCGTGCAATTGAAAATGTATCATCTACATCTGCGGCATCGAGACAGCATATACAACGCGCCAATGTCGAATGAGTAATACAATACTCGGCAAACCATAAGATTGCGGATGGGAAGAAGTAGAAACTTCAATTATACACCCGTATGGACAAATCTTCCAGAAGCGTCCGACAAAAGTCAGGAGCTCATTTCCTGCAAGTGCCAAAAATAAAATAAAATAAAAACATTCGTCATCTTGTAAATGCCACAAGTACAATCTCCCGTCTACGTTCCTATGTATGTGCGACGTAGCGTGTGTTGACAGTACATAACTATGTATATTCAAATAAACTGTGTTTAAATTTCTTTTTCTGTCATATTCGATTATTCATAGCTTTTATGCAAAATTATTAGAAAAAAAAATACCCATTATCAGCGATTTTCATTTTTCTTGCACGTGCAGCCATTTTTGGCCGCCACCTTGAAATAAGGGGTCCAATGGATAGGGTCTGGACAAAAATTTGTACTAAAATACATGCTTCAAAGCTGTGCAAAGTTTTATGCTGGGAGCCAGAAACCTAATATTCTTACTAAAAATATGACTATCCTACCTAACTATTGGGCTATTTCGGCACAGGTTATTTTGTCGGAGCTCTTAAAGCTTGGGATATTTTGACGGGATACCATGAGTATGATATAATCAATCAACTGATAAAAGAGAGTAAATCTAAGTCCAACCGCCTTCATAGCAACAGAACTAAAAATGTTTTTATGCAAAGTTAAAATAAAATAGTTTGGGAAATCCACACATTACACGGTTAAAAAGGTTTGTTTAAAAACGCTTTCAAAACGAATGTTATAAGAACATTTCAGAATAAGTACAATTCATTTTAATATTTTCAAATGGTAATAAGTTAAATATAAAGTTGTGTATAACCTTTGCATCGTTTCATAATCATAAAAATGAAATGTATTTTCATATCATGAAATATTCATATGAAATGTTTTTTTATAATCATTTAAACTTTTAAAATTGCAAATGCAAAGAATATTTTTATTATGTATTCAAAAATTTAATTGATTGTTATTTCTAAAATGCATAAATACAATATGGCGTGCTTTTAAAATAACAATGATATGTAAATTCTCATTGATATCAGCAATCATTAGTAATTATTTGCAGGTATATACATATAAAGCATGCAACAGCATAATATCATATAATATAAGGATGTATAATAGCATACAAGTTTATTTACAATACACAGGCAGTATGGAAGGTAACAGTAAGAGTAGTGTGGGTATACTATTGATAATTCAGGATGCAAGGTATATTACAAAATTTCAAAATTTACAATAAAATGCAAGAAATGCAATAAATTGATCGATTTTTTTGTATAAGTATTTAAAACTTTGGGCATACGTGTAAATATTTATAATATTAAATATATTCCAAAGCTTGAAATGTTTTAAAGTGTGATATTTAAAAAAAATTAGTTAGCTAATCATGTACAAATACTAATTATGCACGACAATAGAAATTTTAAACATTTCCAGTTTCACTTTAGTATGTCATTAATCTTAATCTATAAATGACAGAACTTCCGAAAATGCTCTGAGAAACAAAACAGACAACATTAATTAATCAATGGACATTTCTTACAACATAGTTTTATTTAGGTTGTCAACGAATCAATAGAAAAATTATATGTCATGGAAATGTTTCACAATTAAGCTGTAATTTATGTGAAATAATGAGTTATCAAAAAAGCTGTAGTATGTTCAAAATGTTTAAGATATAATTAAATATTGAGCATCTCTTAGAATTTCATTTACAAAGAAATAAAAAATGAATGCATTAGTAGATTCTTATCAATACTCATTCAAAAAGTTGTTACCAATAAATAGGAAAAATGCTTGACATGAAAAATCATGCGCACATTACAGATAGTAATCAAAAAATGTGCCAAACGAGCAAGATGTACGCAATATTTCATACGTATTGCACCAAGAAACCTTTCATCTTTTCACCCGCATTTTATTTTTTACTTCCTATTATTTCGTAGCTGCCTAGAAAAGATACGGGATAAACATGATGCAGCTCCGTATAAAATCATTTCAGTGCTATAAGATGTTTGGTTTGTTTCTTGATTCTTATGACTTATTAGTTCTAAAGCATTTTTTTGCCATTTTCAAATTTATTGGAAAAATGGCAAGCAGACCATGCCATTTGCGCTGATTAGGATTAGAATTCAGAATAAACTGGACTAAATTCTAAAATTGATTCTCCTTTAAAACAAAGTTTTATAACTTTGTTTGGAATGAATAATTTTAAGGACAAATTTGCGCAAATTCTACTATCGTCAATGTTTAACTTCAAACCTGAGTAAGAAACTGGATATAAAATAAAGAAATTAAATTAAACATTTATAATATTTAAAATTAGGAAAAGAGACAAACATCTCTACTGGAATTCTCATTGCATTCTGGTTTTTGAGATTTAAATCCAGTTATATATGATAGTATATAATTCAAGATGATAAGGTTATAAAGGCAAAGTCAAACGAAAACAATTCAAAGTATCTTTAAAAATCAGAAGGTATTCACAAAAGAGAGAGTATTTTATACGAGGGTGTACTAAAAAGTAAGATAACTAGAGATGTAACGGATGCGCAAACTCATCGTGCGAATTAAATTCCATATCTAAACAGCTGAGATGAATGCAGCCGGTAGATGGAGCTAGTCATGTGGTAGCGTGCCGAAGTTTCAGTTAGAAGATGGATACATTGACACAGAAACGTGGTCTTGATTGAAGTATGATTGAAGTAAGAAGTGCGATAAGGTTTTTGCCTCTAAAGAAAACGTCCCAGATGCAATTCATTCGAAGCTGGTGAAAGTGTACGGAGCGAGTGTAGTGTCCCGAAAATAGATGTGGTTTTTGTTAAAGGCTTAACAGATGTGGCAGACGAGCAAAGGACAAGATGGCCAAGCTCGTTTACAGCCTATGAGAGTTACTAGAACATCCTACACGCAATCTGGACCTTGCATTAAAAGAACTTCATCTCTTTGGAAGAAGCACCTGGGAGGTTGGCATTTCAGAACAGAGGCCGAAGTTCAGCAAGCCATCTTGGCGTGCCACCACGACCTTGATGCTGATTTCTTCTATACCAGTTTCGATAAGTTGATGTACCGATGGAACAAATGATTCGACAACCATGGTAACTATGTAAAGATGTTGTATGGGCCAGTGCCTTGCTACGCTATGTACTTCTTTGAATTTTCTCATCTCTCATCCTGAGTTTACACTATGAAGAAAACTATCTGTACATATTAAAAGTTTTTTGATTTTGAATTCCTTATTTGATTCTGAATCAAAATTTTGAATTAGATGAGCGAAACTTTATTTATATATGTTAACCATGTATGATTCCGCTGCAAACTTTGAAGTCAAGTCTACGACTCTTTGTGACTATAGCCAGTTTGTTTTAGAAATTTATCAGCATTCTTGTGACAACCTATTAGTATTTCCTGTGGTAGAATGTTTTATCTAACAGCTGCATTTCTCATTGAAGGATTTAATAATTCTTAGTTCGTAAAGCGATCAGTATTGCAAATGCTGATTAGTGCAAAGTGAAGTAATGTCTGTGCACAAATCAATACCGATGCTCACTTTGCAAATAAAATCATTGCGTTAAATAATTCGAAAATCCGCTAGATTGCAGCTCCAATGCTTTACTGGAACATCCTTCACTATGAAAATCTTACTGTCCTCTAAATTTTGGCGAAAAACAGTGTGTAAACACGAACTTAATACTCAAGAGAAATACAATTTAAGGAACGATGCTATTTGATTTTTGGGAGTGGATGGTTGGGAGGAACCGTCCATTCTCATTTGACTTGCCTTTATACCATTGACACAATAAGTTTATCAAGATAACTATTCAAAATAATATGCTCTTTAAGGTTTTTTTTTCTCATTTTTGAGCCCCTTGTTCTTAAGAAAATATAATAATTTTTTTGTTTTGTATCAACTAACAGGTGAATGATGTTTAAATATTGAATTCTAAATTTAATTTAATGTTTTGATTATTTAGATTAATAATCTGAAGGAAAATTATCTTACTGAAAACTGTAATTGTAAATCATGATCATTGCGTTATAAAAGCTTAAATGGTGATTTTAAAAACCATTACCACTCTGTTTCTGTACATAAATATGACTCATTTTTTCACACAGGTACCGATCACCACATCAGATTGATTTAAAAAGTAGACAATTTAAAGTGACACATTATAATTGTTAACTGTTTTGCCAACAAAGAATAGTTCATAAAGTTTGAATAAAATACCTTCGAAACTTAACAATAATAGTGCACCTGCTTAAACATCAAGCTCCGCCGGTTCGAGCATAGACACAATATACACATAATCATAACTTACGTCAAAAGATTAATATTTATACAGTCATCACGACATGGCACAACAAAGTACTCCGATCCAGCTGTGGACCAGACATCAATTCCAACAAATACCGCCCTTGATTATCAGTCTACCAAGGTCACAACAGATTAAGACTTGGAAAAGGAAGAACTAAACTTGGATTGAGAAAAGCTGCTTTGCTTTCCGCAGTCTCCCAGCTTGTGTTTCTGAGGGCTGAATGTCAGCAGTCTCTCTTCTTCCATGTGGCCCACTCCTTTGAGGGGAGGCTTCAGGTTCGTTAGTATGGGTGGCGTGGACACTCGATCAGGATCCTTGTCCTGCGGGGTCATCGGAGGTGGACTGTCTCTGGAAGGTTGCTGAAGCCTGCGTGCTCTCTGCTGACGCTGTCTGCTCACTTGGTGGGCAGTCAGGTGGCTTCCATGGTAAGAGGTGAGGGTCTTGAAGAAGGAACAAATGCAGCCCATGGTGGGTGATGGTCTTCTGTTGGATAAAAGAAACAATGTTTTTATAAAGAATGCCTTATGGAAATTATTCGATATGGGGAAATCATTTGAAATATCATCATCATCTTTAAGTAGCAATATTTGAAGACCGTTCCCCTAAAATGTCTTAAGTTTGATAATAAGATCGTTTTATAGCTTCATAGTAAAAATATTTTAATGTGCAAGTCTAGGCAGTTGCAAAGAATGTAATAAGGCAAGTCTAGAACTTTATGGAAAGCTGTATACAAGTAACGCAGTCTGTGTGAATAGCGATTTGAGCGCAGCAGAAATCTTTCTATTAAAGGTTACTGTCTCCTTTTTATTTATTATATAAACGATATACAGCGAAACCTGACTATAATGATATTGTAGGGACCTAGAAAATATATTGTTATAGACAGGCTACCGTTATAAACAGTTTTGAGGATTTGCGCATACAATGTTGTCTATGCGTGTGCGCATGAATTTATATTCTAACATATTTTATTGCGCTTATTGATTCATCTTACAAATAATCGCTGATATAAAATTTCATTTTATAAACCCATAAAATATACAATTTTCTATACTGATATAAAATTTAATATTTAAATTTTTTAAGAACTTCAAAAGGAAAATTTTTGCTGAAAACATTGCCAACATTGTCATTTACGGCACCTTTAACACGTTGATCGCCGTATGAATCAAACATGACTCATGCCTAAAGCCAAATCAGATTACCCCTTCTCTACTGTAATTAAAACATAGCAGAGAAAGAGTTCTCTAATTAAATAGATGGTTTGAATCTCAGGCGTGAATCATAGCAGCGAACGTGTTAAATCATTTTCGTTTACGATTCATTTTAATTTTTTTCCCAAACATTTTCAAAGTCTTTTCTTTTATTTTTCAAAAAAGTGGCCATCGTCGGAAAAATCCGCTTTTTCAGCAGCATCAACTTGATTTGGTTTTTTTATCTATTTCCGACATTATATGTATCTTTTCTTCAAATGCCAATGTTTTACGCCTGCGCCATCCTAGATTCAAGCTGTTAACATATCAAACGCGAATTTTGAGGAACAAGTGGTCAGACCGAAGTGCTAAATGCGAATGGACAGGTTAGTGTCTACGAAGAGTCAGAGGCTGCAAACATATGTGCACATTTCAATCGCTAGCCTCCCGGGATCCCCCTTCTACAACAGGCAGGGGAAAAGTTTAAGCCCCCTCCCGCCGATTACTCTGTTATTTCCCACTTTTGACCATTAAGCCAGGAAACTAAGACCAAAAAATGGCCGTGCCGCGAAATAATTCGTGGAAAGCTGGAAGCTGTTTTAACCTCTTAATTTACCTCAAAAAGAATTATTTGTAGTTGGCTCCAATTTTCAGAAGATGTTTCATGTGGGGGGAGTGCGAACCCCCCAAATTTTCGCTCATTTTTTCAGTTTTTTAAAATTAACTCACAAACGACACATTTCCCAAAACTTTTGCCAATACAAAAGTTAAAGTGCATAAAATTCTGGGTTGAATGGTACCTCAGTTTTGAAATTAGGTAAAGTAGTTTAGATACAATACCAGTTCAAAACACGTCAATTTTATACATTTTAGGTAAAAGTAGCATATTTTTGATTTTCGACCTCATTTTTCTGATGTAAAATGCATCGTATGAAATTACCACTGTTTCGATACGGTACAGCACAAAATCTTGCATCAAAACACACATTTGAGCATATTAAGATCACCCTCTTCAAAGGTCAGTTCCTTAAGCTGGACATTCACAATCGAATCAATCCATCCTGATACAATCCATTTAGACCGGTTCCATTTTTAGCTCATAAAATCTGGTGGACCATTCACAGGTCAGACTGTGCCAACTTGAAAAACATCACCTACGGCAAACTGGATGCTCTAAGCTATGCGCCTACTCCTATTTTGTGAGAGAGGCTGGCTCTCCCTAACCCACCATCGAACAGACATTTATGAGAACTATGAAAACTACTGGAGGTTTAATTAACGGAAGTGGGATTATCGATAGCACGTTGGCTAAATGGGTTGCGACTATGCCTACAGTTATGGAAGTTTCCTAACAGATGGAGAACTTTTGTGGCGTATCATATTGCACCGATGAACAACATGTGGACGCAAGGTTATCCAGAGTAACTAGGAATAACAATAATTACAAGAAATTTGAAGATTGGTTCATTTTCTACAATCCATTCCCAGTTGGGGAGTTTGTAATGTTACTGTCTACAGGAATGGTCAGGGATGAAAAAATGAATTGTCATCTGTCAGACCGAAATGGACATTCAAGCATGGAAAGCATTGCTAGGAGCAATTTCGGTCAAGTTAAATTCTCCGGGATATACAGAGTTGTACCGATGAGAGGATTTACCAATATTGTAAAGCTGCATGAGGAAGAGGTGCCAATAGATCCATACACCATTTTCAAGAACATATAATTTAATAGAGAAACAGAATCAGAACTCAAAACCTATTGTAGTTTTGAATCGGCTCCTTACCCATCATCTTTATTTAATGGACAAGGAATGATGAGAAAATCTCGTAATCTGTTTACTACGATCTGTTTAATCCAGTGAACACTCCATCAAACATTAAAAATGCTCCTTATGTGATTGATGGAGGGTTTCTTCTTCACCGAGTACTATGGGAGTTGAGAGAGAAGTTCTCCTCAACCCTTATTGAATACGTGGAATGTGTAACAAAATATTTTGGCGCACGATCAATCATAGTAGACAATACTACTTACTAAGCCGAAAGAAAAATTCACCTCAAATTAAGGCAATAAAAAGCCTAATTTCAAAGCTTCTATATATATAATTCTCTTACGTGGCGACAAAAAAGGGTCGAATTTCTTAATCGCCGTTTGGCAACAGCTCGCAAGTTTGATTTGTTTACATCCGCGGAAAGTCCGAAGTCGCTTCGTGTGATCACGTTTATTGAAAACTATTTTTAGTAGTTGGAAATTTGTAAAAATAATGAATTTAAGTCGTGCTGTTGGATATATTATCCGAAATGAACAAAGGCGTACTGAACGGAGCCAGGAAACAGTTCAGGAATCCACTGTAAGGCGAAGTATTCGAAACGAAATCGATAATCGCCGTCGCCCAAAACATGTGTGTATTCGAAACGATGTTGAGGAGTATAATTGTGGAATTATGTCCGAACAGTGCGGTTTTTGTGGGGCTGTTTATTGGAAGGAAGAGAAAAATACTGCCCGTAAGTATACAAAATGTTGCCATGATGGAAAGGTTCAGCTACCGGCATTTCCTGATGCTAACTGAAAATTCACCTGATGCTAAAAATTATCGACAGCGAATTCAGGAATACAATTCTACCTTTGCATTCGCTTCGATGGGAGCACAAATTAAACCACCACGTGGAACTGGGCCATACTGTTACCGTTTACATGGTCAAGTGTACCACAGAGTTTCCCCCCGTATGCAAGTGACCAACATGAAGAAAGTTACGGACAGCTTTATATATTTGACTTCAGTGAGGCAACAGAGAAACGCTTGAGTAACAATCAAAATTACTTGCAACATGTATTTGAAAAACTTGATTTTATGTTAAGGGAAATCAACCCCTTTGCTCAGTCTTATCTTCAAATCCACCGATTGGTACAAGAGCACCCAACTACATCAGTGAAAGTGGTATTTTTGGAAGATAAAAATTTGGATATGCGGCGCTATAATGCTCCTACTTTATGCACTGAAGTAGCAGCTATATTTGTAGGTGATAATGGAGAGCCCCCAGCCAACCGAGACATTTGTGTGTACCCAGTTGGGGATACATGCCAAAGCATTTCACATTTAAATCAATGCTGTGATCCAATGACATATCCTTTGCTATTTCCAAGGGGCGAGTGTAGTTGGAACACTGGAATGGAACATGTAGAAGAAAGGAGAACAGTAAAGCGCACCCGTGTCACGCAACTACAATATTATGCATACAGACTTTCCCAGCGAAATGGTTTCAGTATTTTGCACAATAGTGGTAAGCTTTTTCAGCAATATATTGTTGATGCGTATGTTAAAACAGAAGGCTCACGTTTACATTTTTTGCGACAAAATCAAAAAGATTTGCGAATTGAACTTTATCGGGGGCTTTTAGATGCTTTAGAGTGTCGAGCACATAATGAAAATATACGCACTGGAAAACTTATAATACTGCCATCTTCTTTCCAAGGGAGCCCACGTCATATGCAACAGAATTACCAAGATGCAATGGCTATGGTACGCAAGTTTGGTAAGCCAGATCTCTTTCTAACGTTTACTTGCAACCCATCTTGGTCTGAAATTTTAAATAGCATGGAGGGAGTACAATGTCCTGAAGACCGACCTGATATTATTGTACGTGTATTTAATATGAAATTAAAAGAACTTTTAGAAGATATTTGCAAGCATGGAATATTTGGAACTGTTTTGGCCTATATTTATGTTATTGAGTTCCAAAAGCGAGGTTTGCCTCATGCCCACATTCTTCTAACATTAGATTCAGAAAGCAAAATTCGCACTAAAGATGACATTGACAAGTTTGTGAGTGCAGAACTTCCAGATCCTTGCACTGATCTTAGACTCTTCCAAATTGTGACAAAATGCCTGGTACATGGCCCATGTGGAACTATAAATATAAATTCTCCATGCATGAGAGATGGACAGTGCTGCAAAAGTTTTCCGAAACAATTCAAGGATGATACAGAGGAAAATGTTAATGGATACCCTAATTATCGCAGAAGAGCCACTGAACCTGTCCAGGTAGGGAAATATTCCATGGATAACAGATGGGTTGTCCCATATAATCCTTGGTTGCTTAAAAAATTTAATGCGCATTTTAATGTTGAAGTTTGTGCCTCAGTTAAAAGTGTCAAATACTTATATAAATATGTATACAAAGGACATGATGCAGCCTCGGTCAAAATACAAAAAGAAGTTGCTCTGGATCATGATGAAATTTTAAGTTTTGTTGAAGGTAGGTACGGTATGTTAGTGCACCTGAAGCCATGTGGCGTTTAAATGAATTTAATTTGTCGCATAAATCCCACACTGTAGTGCGCTTAGCTGTGCATTTACCACAGCAACAGCCGATTGTGTACCAAGACGGTCAAGAAGCCCAAGCAACTGAACGAGCTGCTTTAAGAAAAACAACACTAACATTATGGTTTGAACTAAACAAAAATGATCCTTCAGCTCACAACATTTCTTACTCAGATATTCCGCAATATTATGTGTTTGATAAGAGTACCACAAATTGGAAGAAGCGACAACGTGGTGGACAAAATGTTATTGGGAGACTGCCCTTAGTTAGTATACTGGATGCTGAGAGGTACTATTTGAGGATGCTACTACTGCGCAAGTCTGGGGCCATTAGTTTTGATGATATTTTGACCGTAAAAGGATTAAGATGCATTACATTTCAACAAGCATGTCAGGAGTATGGGCTTCTTCGAGGTGACCAGCAGTGGCATGATGCTTTGAATGAAGCTGCACAATTTCAATCTCCGAGACAGTTGCGCATGCTATTCGCAATGATTTGTGGCTTTGGAGAAGTGGAGGATGTTCCAGATTTATGGGTGCAGCATCAAGTTTCACTTTGTGCATCGTTATTCTGAGCAGACTGGACCTCACTATGCACTTGCAGATATTGAGGAACTGCTTACATCCTACAATTTAAGTCTCCAAAAACTGCATCTACCAACTGCAGATTTGCCTGCAAGTGTTTTGGAGAGAGCGAACTTTGATGTTGTGGAAGAGCAGGCTAAAGCTAATAGTTATGCTATGCAGTTAAATAGTGAACAGCGGAATGTTGTGGAAATCTTATTAAGAGCAGTTTACAACAACGCTGCAGATACACCCAAGTGTTATTTTTTAGATGGTCCTGCTGGGACAGGAAAAACTTTTGTTTATTCAACTTTGCTTCACATAATACGTGGTAGAGGTGATGATGTTATTCCTGTTGCATCTACAGGTATTGCTGCAACTCTATTAATAGGGGGGAGAACAGCCCATTCTGTTTTTAAAATTCCAATTGATTTAAATGCAACATCTACTTGCAATTTGAAGCCTAATACAAAAGAAGCTGACATGTTACTGAAAACAAAATTAATTGTGTGGGATGAAGCACCCATGACACATGTTCATGCTTTCTTAGCTGTTGATAGACTTTTACAAGATCTCACAAAATGTAAAGAACCGTTTGGGGGCAAAGACATTCTACTGGGTGGAGATCTTCGCCAAGTTCTTCCAGTAATTTTAAGAGGTTCAAGAACATTAACTGTTGCCAGCTCCTTAAAAAAACACGCTCTTTGGTTGAAATTCCATAAGTTATATCTGACAAAAAATATGCGTGCACTTGAATCTGAAAGGGATTTTGGTGCTTGGTTGTTGGACATTGGGGAGAAAAAAAGTGGCTCAACGATTCAGTTGCCTTTGCAATGCTACCCTTCAATACAAGGCCCTATACATCAATTGTACAGTGACATAGATTTTTCCAGTGTGACCCCACAGGAGCTTAAAGGTCGAGCTATCCTTACTGTTAATAATGAGCGATCCATGGAAATCAACAATAAAGTGTTGGAATTTATGCCGGGAAATGAAACTATTTATAAAGCAGTTGATAAAGCATGAGTGAAGATCCTCAAGATCAATTGACATTTCCTGAAGAATTTTTAAATTCTTTGACACCAACTGGTTTGCCTCCATATGAGTTAAAGTTGAAAATAGGTTGCATTATAATGCTGTTGAGAAATTTAGCTCCCTCTAAAGGATTATGCAATGGTACACGCCTAATTATCACAAAATTGCAGCAAAACATTATTCAGGCAAAATCCATTGATGGTACAGAGACGTTTCTCATTACCCGAATCCCTTTTATTCCATCTCAGACTAACATGCCTTTCAAATTTAAACGTATGCAATTTCCCTTTCGTTTAGCCTTTTCCATGACAATTAATAAGTCGCAAGGCCAAACTTTTGAAAAGATATGTTTGGTGCTCAATGAGCCGGTTTTTGGCTTATCAAGAGCACGATCTTTTGAATCTGTTTCTGTGGTAGCTCCAAAATGTGAAATATTTAACTGTGTTTATGAGGAAGTTTTCTGTGATTGATTGTCAAGTGTATTTTTTGCATTACCTTTTTAATTTGTTTCAATGTTGTATATTATTTTATATCTGAGTGGATTGAATATACCTGCTTTGATACATTTTTTTTTGTAGAGCACAATCTTCAATGTTGTATATTATTTTATATATGAATGTATTGAATATGTATATACCTGCTTTCGTACAATTTATGTTTTCGTAGAGCACGATCTTTTGAATGTTTCTGTGGTAGCTCCAAAATGTGAAATATTTAACTGTGTTCAGTGGGAAGTTTTGTGTGGTTGATTGTCAAGTGTATTTTTTTTGCTTTACATTTTTAATTTGTTTCAATGTTGTATATTATTTTATATATAGGAATTTATTGAATATGTATATACCTGCTTTCGTACAGCACAATCTTTTGAATCTGTTTCTGTGATAGCACCAAAATGTGAAATATTTAATTGTGTTTATGGGGGAGGTTCCTGATGCTTTCACTATATAAAAAACGACCCTTTTCAGGACCAAAAAATTTTATTCCTTCTTTATTAAGGTGAAAGAATTAAAAGGAAATCAGCTTTACTTTGTAAGTTTTATTTGAAGAAAAATATCTTTTTTGAGGCTAAAAAATTTTATTCTGTGCTGATTTAAGTTAAAGCATCAGAAGCAAAATAAAGCTGATTAATATATATATATATATATATATGAAGATTTTAGAATAACTTCTAGGACACACAGTGTCTTCATTATAGCGAGCGAAGCGAGCAGGGTTTGCGGAGCAAACCTGGGAGGATTGCAACGCAATCCTTCTGGGGGTTGGCGAGCTTTAGCGAGCAGGGGGCAGAGCCCCCTAGTATTAAAAAATTTGCTTATGAAAACATCACTGTTGAGCAAGTTGTAGAGGATGCTGAAGCAACAATCGTTGGTAAGGCTGTGGAAAGTACTCGCCAATCTGATTGTGTGATTATAGTAGGAGAAGACATAGACCTCCCAGTGATCCTTACTGCTTTGGCTTCTGATAACTATCTATTGTTCTTGATGAAGCGTGGAAAAAGAAAACAGAGACTATCTTTTATTCCCTAACACACTTCAAAATGACAAAGAAAGTGAAAGACAATATATTACTTCTACACGCTTACAGTAGATGCGACTCGACGTCGGCCATTTTCAGACAAGGGAAAATGAAATTCGCTAAGCTTCTTGATAAAGATTCAGGCATACAAAAGGATGCCGAAGTATTTAAAAGCCATCATGCTGTTGCTGCTGCTCGTGAAGTAGGTGAGTGAGTGAGTTTGGGTTTTATGTCACAAGGGTCATACTTAGTCATGCAGCGCCAAGTGAAGTAGGTGCTGCTGGTGGGAAAATCATTGCTTCTTTGTATGGATCCTCTCTTCAATCGATTTCACTAAATGAGATTCGCTTCACAATATTTACAAAATCCCTAGTATAAAATATTTTGAACTTGACTACTCTTTCTCCTATTGAAGAAGCTGCTCGATTACATTCATGGAAGGCATTTCTCCAGGTTAATTTGTGGAATGGCCATGTGATAGATCCGATTAAATGGGACTGGAAGGTAACAAAGCATGGGATACTCCCTTTCACATCAACAGCCGTACAAGCCCCACAAGAACTGCCTGCAAATGTTCCAAGGGATGTAGGAATGCTTGTGGTTGTAGAAAGCAAAGAATGAAATGTTCACCGATTTGCTTCAACTGCAGAGGTTCGTTTTGCACCAATCTACCAGAAGACATTAAAAATAGGTCAAAATTGGATGATGATGTAATTATTTCTGATGACGAAGCTTTTGAAGAACTTTTGGATGAAGACGCTGAGAACGACTTTGAACAAGTGCAGTTTTTGCAGCTGATCTCATCAAAAGATGCCAAAGTGCAATAAGGTTTTAGATTTTTTCTTCCTAAAAACTGCTAATTTGTAAATTGAAACCTTTTTCTTACTTTGTGCTTCATATTTTATACTTTTAATAAATAACTTAAATGCATGATAAATGAATTGTTATTTATAAGTTCATTGAATCGTAGAGGGTAGTACTTTAATTAGAGAGAAAATTCCTTCACAAGCTGGTAAGCGAAATTAAGCAAAGTTTGGTAAAATGGTGGTAGAAGTGTTCAAAAGATATAATCAGGGCTAATATTTGATACTGTTCCATATTCGAAATAGTGGTATTTTACATATAAAGCATTTTACATTAAAATATGAGGTCAAAAATCCAAAATATGAAACTTTTGCCAAAAAATGATAAAAATTGATGTTTTTTGAATTCACACTGTGGTTAAAATACTTAACCTAATTCCAAAAATGAGGTACCAATCGACGCAGAATTTTATACATGTTAACTTTTGTATTGACAAAAGTTTTGAAAAATGTGTCGTTTGTGAGTTAATATCGAAAAACGAAAAAATGGCCGAAAATGTGTGTGTGTGTGGGGGGGGGGTCGTCCCTCCCCCCACCTGAAGCACCATCAGAAAATTGGAGCAAGCTTCAAATAATTCTTTTTTGCATGTACATTAAGAGATTAAAACAGTTTATAGCTTTCTGCGAATTAATTGTAGGTAAAATCCTATTTTTCCTGGCCTACATAGGGTGTCGTTTCCCAAGGGAAAAAAAAGTCGGGATTGTACTTGGCCAGCTTTCTACAGAGGTAAAATTATCGTTATAGAAGATTAGTCTAAAAAGTGAATATCGTTTTAGGCAGGTTTAAAATACATTGAATGAATAGGAATTCTGCTTTACCAAAGAAAAGAAAGGAATACAAGTAAATAAAGAAAGAAGGGATTAACAAAAATTTCCAGTATGCTGAAGGATTATGATTGCTATGTTTTCATTCTTTTTTCAGCCTATCTTTTAATCCAGCTAACATGCCGCTGTGCATAAAATGTGCTGTACCATTTTAATGTTAAAAATCAAATGCATATTTTGCAAGAGGAATAAGAACGTGAAGATGGTGCTTACAACTTGCAATTAGATGTTACATGACATGGTCAGTTATTTGACTCCATTAGGGACATTTATGTAGACAATGCAAGAGCAGGCAAGACCAGGCCTGGCGAACAGGCACAAGGCCACTGAAAGAACTTGGGCTAAATATCGACCACAATCTGAAGTTTAAAATTACTTTGTTAATGGAATCATACAAGATTTAATTGAAATCATATTCCTGGCGAAAGCTGTGCGCCGAAAGCGGCCAGTGTTAAATATACATAGCGTTTTATTTAGTTATTATTTTTTTGTGCAAGAAGTATACGAAACAAACACTGAAAGTACCATCGATAAAAGCACCAAAAAATTCTGCTTGTTTCAAGAATTCTAGCCTAAAACTGCTGCTGTATCCTCAAAGGAAGTTTAAGGAAACAGAGAGGCGAATGCAAGTTTTTTCACAAGCATCTGAACGTGTTTAGAAAGCTTAGCTGTTGAAAAAAAGTGTTTTTTACTTTTTCCTGATCTAACCAGAGATGCTCGTGGTGTAAAGGGAATGCTGCTTTATATCTCCTGTATCTTTCACATTTCTTTATAAAGTATCAAAAGGATCAAAGGATTTTTAAAAAAAATTCTGTCACATAAAATATCACTTCTAAAGGTTTTTATGTTTTAGAAGTACTGTAGATTTGAATAGAACGAAACGCTTTCAAAGTTAAAGGATAATCCTTATATTTGAAAGAGGAAAAAGTGTAAGAAACTCTTCCTCTAATAAAAACTGCTATTCTGAATCAAATAGCAGGACAAGTAAGCAGGGAAAATATGTTAAAATTCATAAATTTTCTCTGAAAAGACTCATGAAAAACAGAAAATTAAAACTACAAAACCCCCATGAGGCAACATAAATAAACAAGAAGTAAATAAAACTTCCATCCAGAAAGATAAATATTAGCGTTTAATTTAATTTAAATATGAAAATCCATTTCTGGAGATTAACCTCTATACTTCGCAGTAACGCATGATTTCATCAACTTCAATTTTCATAGTATAGTATTACTAACTAATAGTATTACCAATTTAACAATACTGTATTTTAAACAATTGTCTCATACTGTGTTCAAATCTAGAAAAAGTATGATTTTATTTGTGAAATGACTCATATACCTTAAACAAATTAAGTGTCCAGAATTTTTTAAATATTTCTTTGTTTTAGGTTCGTTTTTGTAAAAGTATATGATTTGCATGAGATTTTGATGTTTCATGATCATTTGTTTTTGATTGAAATACGAATAAAAAGCAAATGATATAAGTTGCGCGGAATACATTATCTTTGAAGAGTGAGATGAAATAAAATCTCATGAATAAAAGTTTCAATACATATTTCGAAACGAAAATAAGAAAGAGAGACCTATGGAGCGAATTACTCCAGAAGTTAAAGGTGTAATTATCAGTACCATTTACCGAATAGTCAATAAAATGATAATACTTTTGTTTCCTTCTGTTGACAGTGATCCTATAGCCTTGACATACAGATATGATAAAGTGAGAAAATATTCAAGATATATGTAGTTAAATGAAATAATGCTTCTCCAGCTATCAATATGTTGATTGAAATTTTATATTTATACTGCTTTATTAGTAACTTTTATGGTTGTAATTAATTCTAGTTTCCTTTTTCTTTTTGGAAAATTACACTTATCGTCATAATTGAAATTCTGCGTAGAATTATTTTTTAACTCTTTAAATTGCCAATTTTTCTAGTAGTGGTATAATAAAATAACTTTGGGATTGAGATTAATTTAAGAAAAGAAATTCACATTTAGATTATTGGATGACATTAATTTTTGTTAATTAATTTAGTTAATTAATGATTATTTATCAAGTCAGGACACTTCGTTATGGTTTGAAATAAGAAATAGGAATATCCAGGTTTTTGTTTCATCGAAAAATTTGGCAAGAACTTACGCCAACCTTAAAAATTGCATTTAAGAATTGATAAATTTGGTGGGAAGTGTACTTACCACGGCCTTAGAAAGGGTTAACTTAATATTTACTATTAATAAATATTGTCAATTAAATTCAGCAGATTATTGGAATATCCAAGATTCATCCGTTGATTTCTTTTTGAAAATAACATTTATTTTGAGTTCGCTGAGGCTGAGTTACTTCTTATACATTATTATTATTTACTTCAGTTTAAATCTTTCTTGATCATAATACATCGAATTATCTGCAACTTTATGATACCATGAAGTTTACATTAATCTTCAAAATAAATATTTCACAATGAAATGCTTCACCAATTTCTTAAGAATTATGAGATTAAACAGTAGTGCTACAGCTGGAGCGGAAAAAGAAGTCCTTTTATGGGGGATAATTTGTAAGAGAGGGCGAAAAGAATAACAAATGTTTCTTTTTGAGGGCTACGAAGCGTGAAAAGGAACTTCTAAACAACATTAGTCTTAATGCAAAAAAATTTTAGCTCTTTTTGCTTCTTTGTTTTCATGAAAGAAAGGAATAAAAAAGCCGTCTTAAGCCTGAGGTATTGCATTGATATGGGGGGGATGCTTTATAAATTCATAATGAACAGTTGCGGTGTTAGCGGTGTTACGGTCTTTGATATTTTTTATTTAGAATAAAAGATACAAAATATAATTAGGCATCGGATTTGCATTATTGTAGGGACAAAGCTTGAATCTTAAGTCGGAAAAAATTTAACTTAAATATTCATTGATATCAAACAAAGCGGAGAATTTTTGACTCTAATTTGGACGCAGTTAAGCAGTTAGGAACCAACTACCATTTCATGGATTTCGCATTCATTATTGTACGTGCCTGCAGTTTGTCGTTCAAAATCGACCAATTGCAATCCGTGCACAACAGATTTCTTATCTATATGAATTAAAGTGAAATCAATAAATAATTACACTCTATAGAAATCCAAACTTTCAATAGATTTTCTTCAAATTGTTGTCACAAATATAATGAACCGCAAGGAAGGTTTTAGAGAAGGTGTCGTGAGAAGGAATTAAATAGTTAATTTTTTATTAATTATAAACCACGTTTCCATCTATATATGTAGGATATTACCCGTAAAGAATAATTTAACCACTGTATAAAGAAGGATGTAAGAGCTAGATTAATTTTTTTGGCGATAGATGGAACCAGTGTTCTGCTCTGTGCGAATTACGAGCAGCGCCCTCTTCTTTCCTAAAAAAACCAGACTGCACGCTGAGAGCAGCCCAGCACACCGCAGATAGCTTCCACGCTCAAATCTCTCGTAATTTCCCATCATGTGAGTTAGATCAGTCTTGGCGCAATTTAGCAGCCCGATCACCAGGTTGTAAGTAACTATGTCCCATCTCACTTTCCTTATGGCTCTCTAATCTGTAAATCTCTAATACCGTAATATTCTTAACCCGGTACATCTATCCGTCATTAATATGGCTCATCAAGTACGCATGACTTCATGTAAAACAACAAACTTCCTGTGTATATACCTTTACCCCCTGTATTATTAATTCTCCCTATAGTATTTAAATAAATGTTTTTTATATTTAACATGAAGTTTATTCATTAATCTTATGTAATATTTTGCTCTAAATTTAATGTAATTAAATCCCCTAGACATAAACCCGAACTATTTACCCCTTAAAGGTAATCCTTCCGTGGGCTTTGTTTAATTGAACGGAATCCCACATATATATGAAACGCTAAGGTACGCGGCGCGAAAAAAGATGTTAATTTCTCTTTTGACGATGCCAACGATAGATTTTGTTTACAAAACACAACCGGTAGCCTCCTCCATGTTAGGCATAGCCTACTACTGCATTCATTTTGTTGTAAAATGACTTTTTCTCGAAAAAATGAGTTTAAGACGTAGAGTTCACAATATAGTGGAATTTTGGGTGAAATTATTCAAAAGAGACAAGTTAGAAAAGAAGCACATGGGCTTAGGCGAGTCGGAGAATGTTCAAATTAACGTCATAATAGTTTAAGTCAGTGAAGGGCAAATCCTGTAAATTCACAAACTGAGGTCAGGAATTTACCTACTGGCCAATTTTCAGTTATATGCACACCACTTGGTGCCTTTTTAATCTTGGAGAATTTTCTTCGAGCGCTGAATCGTGAACTTGGCTCAATTTCTTTCTTGAAGATAGTTGATGCTCGTTGTATTTTTGTCGAGCTTAAGCATCAGGAGCTAGAATGAGCCTATTTGGCCAAAAATGCTTGGTGTGCGTATAACGAAACTTGGATGCTCTGCGCAAGATCAGCTAGTATATTGAAATTGTCTTAAGTCTTGGAATTCCTATTGCTCGAAAATATTGTAGACATTTTGTTTATTTTCCCTTGAACTGCCTCTTGCAATGTCTAATTAAATTTTGTGTCTTTCTTTAAAAATTATTGATAATTTATGCGAAAAAATTAGCAGCTCGGCGGTTTTTAAAAATCTTTCTGCGAAATCTGCAATTTTTCGACTAGATTAAAAATTGCTTGGTGAAACTGATACTCTCATTTTAATCTTAATATAAATAAAAGTCATTGTGGGTATGTATGTGTGTATGTTCCACATCTCCTCCTAAACTACTGGATCGATTTCTAACAAACTTTGCACACTTATTATTTATTACAAGAGGAAGATTATTGTCAATTTTTCGAAGACTAAAAGTTAAGCAAACAGTCAGTTAATTAGAAATTAACCGAAAACTTTTTTCCGCTGTAAGTTCGGAGCTTGTTGGAGCTAAACTATTCGACATAGAGCTTGTCAAATTTTATTAAAATATTCATTGTTTAACGGAGTACAATATATCATTCCTGAAAAGTCATTGTTTCACGACCTACTTTTTTTATACATGATTTTTGTATAAAAAAAGTAAAACCACCCGGTTTTACCCCACTAGTGGGTAAAACCGGGTGCACATGTTTTCTTTATGGTAAATTGGGAAAATTACATTTTCAGCGGGAAAGCAGCAGACATTTTTATTTTATATGATTAATTTAAAAATATTGGTTACAAAATTAACATGTAAGACTGTTGTCATCTTCCTCCGCGCCACTGCGGCTTTCGTGAGTCTAGATAAGACAGTTTCTGCATTGAATTCACCCTTCTCATTTCTTTAAGTTAGAAAATACATCATTACAATATAAAAAGTCAACATATGATGTGTTTTTACCATTTTCATTGGAAGAATCACTGGACCACACATCATTAATGTGTGGTCCGGTGTTGCGCCGCTTAGCGCACCCGGTCTTACTCAGAGTGCAGAGGTTATACAAGGTAGCCATAAATTATCTTTACAACTTTAGACTTTAATATCTTCAAAACTATACTAAATAATAACAAACGGTTTTCAACATGTGACAAGATAACTCATGAAGTTTTTTTTGTTTCCAAATGACGTCCTGATTTGGAACATTTCATTTAAATTTTGCGAATAAACATAATTAATGAGTTTTTTGTTCATTAATAACTAATACTTCATTATAATGTTTCGTTTATTACTTTTAGAAACTTTTGAGTGTTGCGAAAAGAAATTTCTTTCATAGACCTTGTCGATGAATATTCAACGGAGGCCGTGAGTGGGAAAACTTTAAGATGCCCTGAATTAGATTAATATGCATTCTATTTCTATTGTTTACGGTGACTATATCCATTTCAAAACACCTTTATAGAGAGATACTTTAAAGCAGTGTTTTTTCCACATATCTAATTTAATCTATCAATGTTTACAATATTTATATATTATAAGAAAAAATAATATTAAAGGAAATGAAAATGAGTATTCTGAAGAGTTCAATATAAGATTTTCAGAACAAACGGATGCAGGTTTTATTTTAACCAACAATTCTGAATAAATAAATTTTCAACTTTATAGGGATGCCAGACGAGTTCTCACCCTTTTATAACATGACCATGAATGAACATACAGTAAAACTTCGATTAACCGTCACTTTCTGTTATCCGTCATCGTCTAAAAAATCTAATCCGTCATTTCTGTTACATTACTACTCTTATATTGAAGTTCATATTGGCAGTTTTGTAAAATTAAATACAATATGTATGTGTTATTCACTTTTAAAGGATTTTATTTTGATTTTCGTCCCAAACCAGTAGTGAAATCATGTTACTGGAAATATGTATTAAAAGATTTCTGTTATTCGTATATTCGGTTATCCGTAAAGCATTAGTCCGGACGTGACGGTTAATCGAAGTTTTACTTCACCGTAAAAAGTTTTGCATCATTTTACTTTTTGCATCATTTGGTTAGGAATATAATAAAGGAGAATCATTTCGTTATTAGCAAAAATATTTACAGCACAGCTTCGATTTCGATGATAAAAAAATAAATAAAGTATTGTTATTTCGTAAATAATCTGAAAGTAAAAAAGTACACCATTACCTTGTGTAGAAACAACCAACTCTTAAGCCATTCTATGCGCATGTGAATAGTAATTAATTCCTGCTTCGGTTTCGACTGAAGGCTATTCTGTGGGAAACGGAAGCGGCATTCCAAGACCTTTTAATCAATTTCCTTTCCTTACAATCACCCTTTTTTCCTTTCTTACTTTATCTTATTCTTTCTGCCGTTACCTCTGAATTTCTTCGTTACAAGATGCTGCTCAATTAGGCGAATAGATGGAAGAAAATGTCTCAGTATTCAGCCTTATGTTGTCTGAAAATACAGAGTGACTCACACAAAATTCAGCTAATGAGTTAGTTATTAATTTCACAACCGATGGATATAAACGATCAAAATTATGATATATTAATCTCTGAGAAGTGAGAACGCTAATTGTATGTGAACGGTCCGACATATACAAAGACATTACGTCCTACACTCGCACCCGTAGATGGATGCCAGCAACACCCACAAGAGGCCCGATACCAGAAGACGCAATCCGACAACTGCATTCAAATTTTAAAATAAGCCCAATATATAAATTACATAAAAAAGTAACAAACAACTCAATAATAAATACAAATATTTAAACAGTGTCTAAAAGAACAGTC
This sequence comes from Araneus ventricosus, assembly GCA_013235015.1. NCBI lineage: Eukaryota > Metazoa > Arthropoda > Arachnida > Araneae > Araneidae > Araneus > Araneus ventricosus. Next base: position 2,230,994 of record BGPR01000024.1, read on the forward strand.
CATAAAAAAATGTCCGATTCTTTAGCTATCCCTCGTTGGAAGCAGAGCAAGAATGCTTAACTTTGATTAACACAGAAGAACCAATTTGATCGTAGTTGGCGGCATTTATTTGAATCTAGACTCTCTTAGTTTTCCGTACAAATCAAAGTTTGGCCAGGAGTGAGTATTTTGAAAAGGCATAAAAGCAGCAATTCCATATAAAAGTATGTCTTAAGAATTTAACCACAGAAGAAAAACCGACAGGTCGGACCGTGGCAGAATTCATGCGCGATTCTCCCAGAATTCTCCTAGGAAAGAATTTGTCGAAATGTACGACAATGTCTGCTTCCCGCTGTTATGTCGAAGAAAATTTATTCAATGATTTGTAAACGAGATTAGAACTTCAAAAATTAAGTTAAAAATTATAAAAAAATGTAAACATTAATAAAAATGACAACAATACACCTTTTATGCGCGCTAACTTAATTGGACTTAATTTTTAATTTAATTTCTATTAATATTTAAGTTAATTTTCGTTAAATTTTATCGATTATAACTGTTATTTGTAAACGAGATATATCTCATAATTCAGTTTCTTTCTTTGTGTATAGCATTCAATGAACAGTGTTATAATGATTTTCGGACGCTCAAATCTTAACCATATCATAATAAGTGTATATGAAAATTAGTTCTAAATCTCTTGCATATTCCCATTTAATACTTACAGTTTCCTCTGGTGAAAATGTGATATTGTGCCCAGAATTTTCAGAGAAAATTTATGCATGTCAAAACTAATCAAGAGTGGATTTTATTTTGTTACGCTTTGGAATAATTTCTCGAAACCTTTCAGGTAACACAATTATCTAGCAATTCATTTCAGATATAACATGAAGCGATGGAAAATGTAACAACTTACCAGCAAAAGTCAAGATTTCGGGACTCGTAATATTTAATTAGCTGATAATTATGCGCCGTGTTACGAAATAGAAACAAGACTTTCTGCGTAACAGAGCACTGAATAATTTCAGGAGCATAATAAGGATGATGCTAAGTTTATTGAGGAATCTTACTGAAAATGAAAGGAAATGAATAAACATGGATGCGCTGGTGTTCCTGACGGAAAATGAAAATTGTTTATTTTTGCAAAGAAAACTGTTCTGAAAGTGTGTTCGTTCAGAATTTCAAAAATGAAAATAGTCTTTTCTTGTAAAAGAAAAATGTTTTTATAGGGTGTCCGTTCAGAATTTGAAAATGAAAATCGTCTATTCTTGTAAAAAAACTGTTCTTAAATCGTGTTCATTTAGAATTTGAAAATAAGAATGGGCTGTTTTTGTAAAACACTATTCGTAAAATGTTTTCGTCCAGAATTTGCAAGGGCATTTTCAGTCGAAAAGTGTGGAGTCTCATTATCTTAAAAAATTTACTACTTATAAATTTAATACTTATCTTAAAATAATTAGTCTAATAGAACAAAAAATTGTGTCTATCTTCCTATCCGGTTTTTTAACCTGATTATTGGATTTAAAAAAAAATAAACCGGTTAACTGAAACAAAACAGAAAAAAACGGTTTTCGGTTAAAACCGGTAGGTTTTTTCCATCCCTAATACACTGGCCTGCAAAAATTAAGGAACATTCGTGAAATGCGAAAAACTTGGAGTTAATACTGAAACAATGGTTCAAAATCAGCTATAAAAAAATTTTATAACATACGATCGTAGGAACTCATGTCTTACACTGGGGATTTGGTCATGAGGCATTTATGGGGCCAACCAGGAATTATGAAGACGAAAAGAATTTTGGCTCACCCCGTTTCACAGAAAGTCGATAATGATTTGAAACTTTCATGAATGGTCTAAGTGGTGTGAGCAATACTTACATGAATTTTCATGAAAATAACATGGATATTCGGAAAGATATAAAGGTTTATTTGAAAAGTCCCAAATTTTTCAACGTATTTCTTGCTTATAGCATGCAGGGTTTCAACCAAATTATACGATAAAGGACAATATATTATCAAAGCGTTATATTAAAATTAAAAGTGAATTGTTTCAATATTCGAGAAAATATGAGTATTTGTAGTAAATAATTTTTAACCGCATAATTTTTCTTACATAATTTCAAAGAGAGATATATAGGCCATCTTATATAAAAATTTCGGTTGAATACCGTTAAGATTCAGAAAGTTATGGGCATTTAAGCGAGTTGAATTGCAACTGTATTCTAAGAGAAGTTAAATGATGATGGTTTTTCCAAAAATTGATACTAATCTTGAATCTTGGAATAATTACATTGAATAGTATACAGGTTAGAATTATGTTGAAAGATCTATATACACATATAAATTAAGTACATAATTTAAATTGCAGTAAATTAGACATTATACAAAATAATTATAAATAACAAAAATATCAATTTGTGGAAAATCCCTCATCTCATTTAGTTTCTCTTAGAGTGTAGCTGAAATGCCGATATCTTTCTAAATCTTAACTGTATTCAACTGGAATTTTTAAGTTACTCTGTATATAACAGTTATAATTAACAAGATCTAACAAAGATATTAACTATAAATTAATTAGTCAAAAATTAATTAAAACTATTTTTTGTAATGTATAGAATGGCGCATTGCATCAACAAAAAATTACAACAATTTTACACACTCTAGTTTCTTTTGGACTTTTATTAAGGATTTTTTGCCTCTTGATTTTTTCAAAATGTTTCTCGTTTTGCGGTTGGACAGAATTCAGGCCACAAAGGGTATACTTTTGATTTATAATCCTACCCTTGACAGAAAATTTTGTCCATTTAAGTTTGTCATTCGAGTTCTTGTTCATTCCTTCCATTTTGAATAATCTCTTACATTCTAAATTCTATTTTATGCGTCTTAAATATTAATTGCTGTAATTTTTTGTTGATGCAATCACTTGATGCTGTTGCGTTGAGCACGCAAAAAGGTGTATTGTTATCTTATTTTGCTTAAATTTTCTGTTTCTTTTTTATACTTTTTCTTTTTTTTACCTTTTAATTTATATTTCTATTACTCTGTATATCTAACTTTGAAATTACGAAAGAGAAATTATGCTATGTTTCGCGCATGTACAGTTAAAATTATTTTCTACAACTATTCCTATTTCCTTGAATATTCAAAGTATTTACTTTTAATTTTAATATAATGCTTAGATGGCATGCTGTTTTATTCCGTAAGTTTCTTGTAATTTGATTGAAAACTCTGCATGTTATAAACAAAGAAGGCGCTGAAAAATTTGGTGTTTTTAAAATAAACCTTTATATTTTCTCGAATATCCATGCTATTTTTACGAAATTTCGTGTAAATATTGCCCACAGCACATAAAACCATTCATAAAAGTTTCAAATTATCATCAGCTTTCTGTGAAACGGGATAAGCCGAAATCTTTTTCGTCTTCATCAATTGCTAGTTGGTCTCCTAAATGCTCTCGTGACCGAATCTCCGATGAGAATGAGAGTTTCTACGATTGTACGTAACACGATTCTCCACAACTGTTTTTGAACGATTGTTACAGTATTAACCATCTGACTTCTGAATTTTTTAAAGATTACTATTGAGATGCAACGTTTGAAAACATGTTCAAATACCATTAAAACAAGAGACTTTTTATTTACATGTATGACTTTATGAGTATAATATAATTCAACGTTTTAATAGTACTAAGTAAACCCATTAGCTTGTGAAAATCGCAGGATGCAGAAGAAAATAGACTTACTTCCAACACGCGGAAATCGTGGGATAAGCAGTCAAAGAGTTAACTCCAAAATGTTCTCATTTTACGAATGGTCACTAATTTTTGCAAGCCAGTATAAATGAGACCTAGCGTTAAACGATTAAATAGGCCTTTTAGACTCAGATAAAAGAATTGGAAAAGTTATTTACACAAGGGGATGAGTGAAAAATAAACAGGAAACTTATTACGATAATTCTAAAAAAAATCCATCGCTGGAATTAAATTGTCATTTGCTTTTGTTTTGAATAACTTTGGTATTAATATTTGATTTTCGTAGTCCATTTTTGCCTGAGATGACATATTTAACTACAAAATTTTTACTTGGAACGAAGCTCTTGCCTATATTAATAACCGTTGTCGTTATTTTATCACTTCACTCTTTCACCATAAAATAACATTTAGTCACTCTATTTGTAGAGAGATAAACGACAAAATATACATAATGAAAATTAATTCAAAAGTGGCAAACACTTTTGAACCATTGACAGTTTCTTTTTTTAAAATTACTTTCGAATAGAATAAAAATTAAAATCACTTCACTTGAAATAGGAAAATTGATTTTACTGAAGAATTTTTAATTAAATTTTTACAGGTATTTTAATTAATAAATTCAATTCAAAAGTTAGAAAATAATTTTTTAAATGATATTTTTCACGCATCTATCATCTAATCAGCATTTAGAAGCATATTCAAGCTTTAACCTCCATTTTCATTCATTCTTATTGAATATGGGGATTTTCTCTTGAATTATTTTAATTATTTGTATAAATTATTTATTTAATAATCAATTTACACATATATGCTGCACTGTTGTTGAAATTAATTTCTAAAGCTGAAAACAGGTTAACTAATCCAGACGTCGAAATAGACGAACTGAAAGGTCTATTGATTCAATTACAGACAAAAGACGAACAATTAAAATCTATAGATAGCAAAATTGAAAATGTTTTGGACCTCACAGAAATAGAATCGGAAATTGAAAAAATAGATGAATATAACGAAGATATAGTTTTCACATCTTTAAAACTTAAAAATAAAATAAAATTGCTGCAATCTGTAACTGAACAAGTAATTAGTAATGGGAGGGAAAGCCCATCAAATCGAAACAAATCGAACTCAAATGCAAAATTACCTAAATTGAAAATTCAGACGTATTATGGGGACCCTTCAGAGTATCTTAATTTTTGGAATCAATTCGAAAATGCAGTTGATAAAAATTCGTCACTTTCGAATATTGAAAAGTTTTCATATTTGTTTAGCAGTTTGGGAGGAGATGCACTTTCTTGTATCAAAGGTTTCGCAATTTCTGATGATAATTATGAGTCGGCTATCAAATTATTGAAGGATACATTTGGTCAAACTGATGTGTTGATTAATGCCCATGTGTCAAAGTTGTTAAATATGAGCCCATTAAAAAATTCTTCTAATTTGCAAAAATTAAGAAATTTTTATTTTAAGTGCCAAACGCAAATTCGCTCTTTAGATAGTTTGGGTGTAAAATCGGACACTTATAGCGTGATGCTTAGTGCAATAATTCTAAAACTCTTCCCTAGCGATCTTGCATTAGAATTTAGCAAAGCTCAAATTTCTAGTTCTAATCATAATCTAGAAGACCTGATGAAGTTTTTACATGATGTTGTGAGTGTGCGTCAGAGAACTTTTCAAATACAATCGCCTTCCCATCCACCCCATCGAGGTGAAAATTTGCAGTATAAGCAATTTGTTCGTCGTCCATTTGGCGCACCCAGTCGTAGTAAATTTGCGTCCTCAGCTAGTGAAATGCTGACTAATGCTTCTCCAAGTACTAGTGGATGTTTGTTTTGTGGGCAAGGGCATTTGTCTCATCTCTGTGAAAATTCGAATGCTAAAAAAAAGAGGGAAAAATTGTTGAGAGAGAAAAGATGTTTATTGTGTTGTAATTTAAATTGCTTTGTTAAAAAATGTAAAGGGGCTGTCTGTTCTTTTTGTAATTCGAGACATGCTCGGGCTATTTGTTTCAAACTAGAAAATTCTAAGAATCAGAAGAGTGAGAATAATTCGGAGAAACTTTCTAATGAAGTAGTGTCTACTGCCACTAATTGTATGGTTAATGATAAGAAGGGTGTTTTGTTGCAATGTGTAAAGGTAGATATAGTTGGTAATAAAATTTCGGATTGTGTTTACGCATTATATGACAATGGTTCAGAGAGAACATTTTTGAGAAAAGGTATTTCTGAGAAGTTAGGATTGAGAGTTGTTGGATCGGAAAAGCTAAATATTTATTCCTTTGGAGCTAGAAAACCCAGGTCGCAGGTTTGTCGCAAAGTAGAAGTAAAATTGCGAAATATTTTGGATGGAAGGGAAGTGGTTATAGAGGCGTTGGAAATAGAGGAAATATCGAGAGCATCGATTCGTGTTCCAGATTGGGATGTGTGTGTCGAAATGGAGAAAAGAGGATTAGCTTTAACATTTGATGTTGAGGACTTGTCTAGAAATTGTCAAATTTCATTGTTGGTTGGTGCAGATTATTACTGGGATTTGGTGAAGGGGTTCCAGAGGTTGAATTCGTCGTTGGTAGCTGTAGAAACAGTGTTAGGATGGTCGCTTCAAGGTAGATGTGATGAGCTAACTGAGTCGATATTGGTTAATTTTGTAATTAGTGAAAGAGAGTTGGTTTCTGCTGAAGTGAGACGTTTTTGGGAATTGGAAAGTTTGGGAATTAGAGGTGATGGAATAGATACGGGTCTGAACGAACAGGATATTCTGAAGGAGTTTGATGAATCTATTCAATTTGTTGACAATAGATATTGTGTTAAGCTGCCGTGGAAGGAAGGCATGCAAGAAAAGTTGGGAACCAATAGGCAGGTGGCATTGAGACGTTTTAATGGTCTGGTTGAAAGGTTTAAAAGAGATCCGGAGTTGTATAGGGAGTATGGAGAGGTTATTAACGGTTACCTTGAGGAAGGAATAGTTGAGAGGTGTACGTCGGAAAGGTTAGCTGATGAGTCATCATTTTACTTGCCCCACCATGCTGTTGTTCGAGATGACAAAGTCAGTAGCCGTCTCAGAATAATATTTGACGGTGCGTCTCATGCAGAAGGACAGTATTCGTTGAACGATTGTCTCAATACAGGACCCAATTTGTATCCAAACCTTTTCGAACTCCTGATAAAGTTTAGAGAAAATGCTGTGACATACATAGCCGACATCAGGCAAGCATTTCTGCAGATATTAATAGATGCAGAAGACCGACCATTTACTAGATTTTTTTGGAAGGAAGATTTGAATTCAGACAAATTGACGGTCTTGAATTTCACTCGTGTCTTATTCGGACTTACACCGAGTCCTTACCTACTCGCAGCTACATTGAAATATCATTTCAAAAAAAATATAGACTTGTTCCCTGAAACTTGTGAATCGCTTCTAAAATCATTCTGGGTAGACGATCTCGTTGGTGGAGCAGATGATGTAGAGCAAGCTCTAAAAACTACCACCGAAAGTGTGAAAATCTTGAAAGACGCAGGAATGATTCTCCGTAAATGGCAAACCAACTCAAAGGAACTTCGTGAAGATTGGAAAAAAGTTGGTATCGAGACTCATGAGGACAAAACTACCTTAGCAAGAGGTGGAGTTCCGACGAAGGTTCTGGGATTAGCCTGGGACCCAGACAAGGACATAATCTTTTTTGACGTCAGCAAGTTGATGAACATTCTCGCCAGTGGATGCAGCACGAAGAGATTTCTGTTGCAAATTCTGGGTCGCATTTTCGACCCAATCGGATTCTTAGGTCCATTCATAGTGAGACTAAAACTGATTCTCCAAGAACTATGGGCAGCTGACATTGACTGGGACGATAAACTTCCATCTTCACTGGACTACAAGTGGCAGTTGTGGTGTAGTGAACTGAAGGATTTGCATTGTGTGAAGATCCCACGATATTATCTATCTGATTTTAATTTATGTGAATTTATTTCATTTGATGTCCATTCTTTTTCAGATGCGTCGTTAGCCGCTTATGGAACTGTTTTGTATCTTCGAGGGGTTACACGTAACGGTAAAATAATAGTAAATTTTTTGTGTTCCAAAAGCAGAGTGGCCCCTCTGAAATCATTGACGTTGCCACGTTTGGAGCTGCTTGGATGTTTGTTGTCGGCTAGACTAGCCGAACAGGTAAGTAAGTGTTTAAAATTTGAAGCCAGTTGTTATTTCTGGACTGACTCGAGTATTTGTACATATTGGATTAAAGGTAAGGCCGATGATTACAAACCCTTTGTAAAAAATAGAGTAAAAGAAATTCAAAGGTTGTCGGAAAGAGGTAATTGGTCTCATTGTCCAGGGAAAGAAAACCCGGCAGACCTTCTTTCCAGGGGTATTCCGGCCTCAAATTTAGCTAAATCTTCGTTGTGGTGGCATGGACCACCTTGGCTAAGTAAACCCAGTGAGTTTTGGCCTTGTAAAATTGTAATAGAGAGTCCTATGGGAAATTTAGAGTTACGAAAGGAATTTCAAACAGTGTCCCAAAATAAATGTGTAGTATATGATTCTCAATTTGTTTTTGATTTAAATAAGTATAGTGACTTAAACAAGGTATTGGTAATAACTACTCTGGTAAAAAGATTTGTCAATAAGCTTAGGAAACTACCGACAGAAGTGGGTCCTTGCAGTGCGGCTGAATTGTTAGAAGCCGAGCAAGATTGGATAAAATTTGAACAAAATCTTGTCTACTCTTCTGAATTGGAAAGCATTAAAAGTGGTAAACAAATTTCTAAGAACTCGTCTCTTTATAAGTTAGCCCCATACTTAGATGATAATAATGTTTTGCGTGTAAGAGGCAGACTTGAAGAAAGTGAATTTTCTTCTAATGAAATTCATCCGATAATTCTACCAAAACAATCAAAATTTTCTGAGTTGTTAATTCGTAGAGAACATAACAAAGTTTGTCACGGTGGGGTGTCGGCGACCCTTTCTAAAATTCGAAGTAGATACTGGATTCCGAAGGGTAGACAAATTGTCAAAAGGGTTTTGAGAGATTGTTTGATTTGTAGGAAATATTCTTTGAAACCTGCTCAACAGATAACGGCACAACTGCCAAAAAATAGAATTCTTGAAAATCCCCCTTTTACAGTGACTGGAATTGATTTTACTGGTCCGGTTATTATTCGTTCGGGGAAAGAAAGTAATCAAAAATCGTATATCACCTTATTTACATGTGCTGTTACACGAGCTCTTCACCTTGAGTTGACAACTGATATGACAACGAAACATTTTATTTTGTCTTTAAGACGATTTCTGGCCAGAAGAGGAAATTGTAAGGTCATCATTTCCGATAATGCTAAGAGTTTCAAAGCAACAGATAATATCTTGAGAGAATTTTCCAAAATCTTAGTTGATGTAGATTTGAAAAAATTTGTAGGCATACATGAAATAACATGGCAATTTATACCTCCTCATGCTCCTTGGTGGGGTGGCTTCTATGAACGGCTCATGAGAAGTATTAAAGAGCCTTTAAGGAAAATTCTCGGTAGGGCGTCTCTTAGCTTTGAAGAAATGACGACTATCCTGGCCGAGGTCGAACTTGTGTTAAATCATAGACCTCTTACTTATACAAGTAATGATTTAGATGAACCATTACCCCTCACCCCTGCTCATTTTTTATTTCCTGGACAAGAAAATCTTAGTTATCCTGTACATTTTCTAGAGATTTTTACTAATCAACCTTCTACGAAGGAAAATTTAACTCGTCGAGTAGTATATCAAACCAAACTTTTACGACATATTTGGGGAAAATGGAAAAATAACTATTTAATGCAATTGCGCAATGCGCATAATTTCGTAAATTCCTCCCCAGTTCGAGATCTAAAAAAGGGAGAAGTAGTTTTATTAGAAGGGACTACGAAATCTAAATTTTTGTGGCCTCTAGGTGTAATAGAAGATGTTATTGTTGGACGTGACGGCCATATACGATCATGTATTGTGCGAACAAGCAAGGGCCAGTTAAAACGGCCAATTCAATTAATCTATCCACTTGAAATAATTTGATTTTTTGTAGTTCATTATTGTATTGAATTCCATAACTGTATTCATATTGTTATTTTAGTATTTTCCTTTGTTAGTATTTTTTGTATTGTTAATTTGTGATGTGATTTGTGTATTGTATTTCATTATGTGTAGTGTAGTGTACTCTTAACAGAGTACAGGTGGGGTGTGTTGCGAAATGTCAATAGGTGGCGCTGCGAGCGCGGAAGTAAAGAGTTAAAAAGAATTTGTAATGAATGACTTATGAATGGTTTTTGGAGTTTTGGTTCGGAGTTCGAGGAATAATGGCGTAATAAGTGCTTTAATCTGTGTTTAATGTTCTTTTTTGTGTGTGCTGTAATGTGTCGTCTAATCTATGCAATAAACATTTAAAATGCATAACCTGCGTTTTGGATCTGTTGAAGTCTACCGAAATACCAAGCAGCAAACTAGATAATTATCGTTGTGATAAATATTCGTTACTTTCGTAAATTTCGTTTTCGCACCATATTAGTTTCGAAAAACCAGCCTTTCGAAGCATATTCAAGCTTTCATTCATTCTTACTGAATATTGGGATTTGCTCTTGAATTATTTTAATTATTTGCATAATTTAGTTATTTAATAATCTATTTTGTAATGAAATCACAATGAAATTTAGTTTTTCCTCAAGAATTATTTGGATGTTGGAAATTACAATTGAAATAATACTTTAAAGCTGTAAGATTTTCAGTAACTAAATAGAAAATATATTGAAGTATATAGGCTGTCCCAAAACTTTTGTCATTGGCGCTCATATTTCCGAAATTCGGTATCTGACCGCCAAACAACAATATAGGCATGTTGTTTAATTCGTAAGTTAACGATAATGAAGTTGCGAAGTAGTTCAGGTAAAACCAGTGGGAGTGGCCTCCCCTAAACTTTCTCGTATACTTTTCAAGCATTTGTCATTTCCCTTCCCCTGCGTTGATAAAAAGTTCGAACCAACTGTAACCCAGAATGCAATGACTATCAGAAGGTTTTTCATTGTTGATTATAGTGATAGTAAAATATTGAGGTGAAGAATCATATTCAAAAAGATACGTATGTATTAAAACTTCGCAATATTTATTTTTTTATCAAACTCGAGCAATGCAAGTTCCGCGTACGGAGTAGAAAACAGAAGAATAGCTTGCTCGCTGAATAGCTTGCGCCTGCGCAGAGATTGCTTCCAATACGCAAGTAAAACGAGACGCCCTAAATGTTTGCTTCCTTACAAAATCTCGCCGCCAGAATTGGTTTTTGGCAAACTGCCAAGTTTCGGAGTATCCCTTCTTTGCACAGGCATTTACGCATGCGCATGGAGTAGAACAAGTATGCTATTATACAGACCGACAGACAGTCAGCCCGTTGACGTATTTGGCCCAAAATTTTATACGGACATACATTCATGACGATAAAACTGTGTACTAAATTTTATACATCTGGCTTTTCAAGTTTTTGAGTTATAGCGTTCGCATGACCTCGAACATACAGACAGACAGACTTCCCGTTGACGAATTTTGTCCAAATGTTGATAGAAACCTACAAAGTATGTTTAAAGATCACATACCAAGTTTCATCCCCGTAGCTCTAATAGTTTTCGAGTTATCGTGTTCACAGACAGACAGACATAATTCCAAAATTGTGTTTTTCGTATTCAGAGAGGTCTAAAACGTGAAGATTCGTCAAAATCTCGAGTTCGAATTTTTTGACGATTACAATACTTTCTCTTTGTATACTTCGTATACGAGAAAGTAAAAAGAAGTAAAGAACAGAACCTGAACAAAAGATTAATTTTCCCGAGAAAATTTACAAAAATACTCGCTTTCACTGTCTGTATCATTCCATTTCTATTACTTCTCGAAGTACTGACCAACGCAGAAGAATTTAGGAAGATCGTGCTTACCAAATGATGGGAAAGGATGAGTCTGTGATCTAAAAGTGCTGACCGATATTTTGGAAAGGAGCAGAAATGTAACAATACTGACAGAGATAGCGAATACTTATTGAAACATATTAGTATACTGATTTTTTATATACCACAATTCGTCCGGCATTTAAAAAATGCTTTATATACAAATTCTTAGCTATACATGCTTGGTTGTATGACAAGTTAGTAGCGACAAAACGCTGGAGAAGCGATTAGCTGTGTGAAATACATTGATAGGAGTTGGGTACTGAACATGTACCTCCAGCGACGTAGAAGTGTCGGACAAATCGTTAGCGCCACTTTTGCTCAGCATTTGCCGCAAATGTCGGAGGGAAAACCAACAGAATCGGCAGTATGTGTACAGTATTCAACTGTTTTCAATGTACTTCAAGCCGCTAAACACTTCGACATTTTGTGTGGCTAATGACATGTCTTACACAAATCGCACGTGTGCACCTGGCCTTAACCCACTGAGTCACAGGTGGGGTAAAATAGGATCATATTCAGGACTATATATCCGGTCTGATGATATACCATGTAGCTTTAAACGTTCTCAGGAAACACGAAGAGACTTTGAAAAAGAAAAAATAACATCAGAAAACATTCATAGAGAAAATCGAATATCCCCTTCTTAACAGACAAGATACATACTGCACCCGTAACCATTTATTCTTTTGCCTCGTAAGCGAAAGTTAAAACAGTCTTAAAAACTTTTCGAAATAATGGCATCATCGCAGATGTATTACAAAATCTCAAGAGAAGAGTTATCACCTATTATAAGACCTCCTCTGAAGGCGAAAGTTGCGAGTTCTTTGGGGCTCAAATAATACAAATTGATGCTGCCGGAGCATGAGACAGAAAGGGTTCTGTCGAAAAGACAGCCGCTAAGAAAAACTGAACGAGAAAATTTGCCGAGCTGTTATTCTGTTCCTTCGAATCACCGTAATTTTTCTTCGAACAAAGCACTAAACGACGCCATTTCGTCTTTTATTTCTTTGGAAGACAGTTCAAAAATAGGATTTCCGAAGTCTGTCGTCTTTTCCAAAAGACTTCACACGCAGCAACAAATCAAGGGGACTGGGAAGAGAGGACGGAACCCCTAGGGATCACCTCGGGTTATTTTCGCTTCTTTCGGTTTCTGATGAGAAAAACGAAGATTTGTGATTCGATAGGGGCCTGACGTCACTGGGATGTTTACTGTCGGGCCGCGTGACGTCATTGTGACGGCAGCACCATTTATTTAAAGCTTCTTAAGTCCTCGCAGGCTATTGGAGGAGGTATCCGCAAGCGTTTAATTAAATTATTCCCTGGACTGGTTTTAAACCAGGCTTTATATTTGACTTGTGTGCTCTTAAAAGAGATTAAAGGTGATCTCTCTGAGCTTAAAATAGAAAAGGAATTGAAACTCTCGGTTTAAGTATCTCAATTTCTGTCATTAGAAGTGGATGGAATTGGACTTTATTTCACAAACAGTTATAGGTCTCTCTCGCTATGATGTTGATTTACTTTAAGATCTGCAGTAAAATCTACTTAAACCAGCCAGGAAAACCTTTAATAATATAAAGACAATTCTTGTTTGAAACCCAGTAAGTTTGTTTAAATACTTAAAACTTGTCAAAGAGATATAAATTAACTAAAAATTCATACTGAAGAAAAATACTCATAGAATTAGAAATAATATCACTAATCACTATAGATATAAAAAAAAATCGTTCAATAGCTTGGAATCGCTGATAAACTGAACCAATGCATTTTGTAAGTTGTCTTTTCATCTCTGCTTCACATGGCGCGAGATTTCTTGTTCTTTATAAAAAACTAACAGCTAGCCGGCGTTGTTCGGGATTCAAATTTTTCACATGCCCCTCTCCGTTTCTTTTTTTTACAAATATTGTCACAAACTTTCTTCAACAAAAAAATTCCATTTAATCCATTCCTTTTGGAATCAGAATTTTCAAACAGCCTTTTTACTACCTTATAATTGTATGGTTTGTATGAAAATAATAGAAGTTTGAAAGAAAAAAAAGTTTACTGTACAGTAATTAATACAAATTTACGTTGCACAAGTACACTAAACAGAATTTACCCGGAGTTGCTGATTAAAAATATAAACCTAAAAATGTTTATAACGAATAAAATGTTGCTAAAAATATTCGTGCAAAATAAAACATCAAACGACAAAAAATAAAGAGAAAAAATACAAGAACTAATAAATTAAAACTGATCTGATTAATATTATAAACTTAAGAATCTTGAGAACGATTTTTTCCCGATATAATAAATTAAAACACAGAAGAATAATATTTTGTCTCTTGATGCGTGAATCGTTAGCAGGAGAAAGGTGTTCCCAAAAATTTTAAAAATCGTAAAAAATCAAGAAAGTTGCACAGCAGCTTCAAATTACTCTTATTAGAAAGGCGTTAACTTCTACTTGTGCTAATCCATCACTGTGTCAAATTTGGTGACGGTAATTCAAATGGTCTGGGCATGCATAGAAAAAAAACGAGCATACATATATACGCAGAAAATAAGCTTTGTTATCTATATGTAGATTTACATGGTTCGAGAAAGTTTTAAACTTCGCCCTAGTCAGAATGTGGGTTTAGGTAGAATCTGAGCAACATTTAAATCGTTTTTCTGGGGTGAGATTTTAATGAACTCTGCTTCAAAACATAAAAAAATTGTTTTAGGAAAAGTTTACATTTCTTTTGATTTTTCTCCAATAATTTGGTTGGAAATACAGAGTGCCCCTAAAGTAAGCATGCACTTATTCATGAGTGTACTTTGCTTTATTATAACTGAGTCTACTCTGTTCTGTCATCCGAATTTCAAATGAACTGTACTTCCAACAAGGTAATGTAACACCACCAGTGGTAGTAAGGAACCTCTCAATGAAAGAACTTCCTTGACAGTGTCTGCTTAGCTCTCAGAATGCTTATCCTGCGATTTCCGAGGGTTGGAAGTAAGTCAGTTTTCTGCTGCATCCTGCGATTTTCGCAAGCTATTGTGTTTACTTAGAACTATTACAGCGTTGAGTCGTATTATACTATTAACGCCTTGCACATAAATCAAATACGCTTCGTTCAACCGTATTTGAACATGTTTGCGAACGTTGGATCTACTTAGCGATTTAAAAAAAGTTAGGCAGTCAGAGGATTATTGCATTGGCTCGGTGGACGAGGTAACACTGATGGCCGCCACGTTCACCAGATTTTATGTCAAAGAAATTTTTTCTCTGGCAGGTACTGAAATGTTACGATTCAGAGAGTCAGTCATTAACAGAGCCAAAATGACGGAGTTCGTAATAGAAACATTTATTCATATCTATACAGACCACAATTCGTGTAAAACTTCGTCGGATAGGTTAGATACTTGTACCGTACATGGAGGTATCTCGGACATTTAAAGAATGAGTCAGGATTAACATTTAAGTTTAATTTGGACTTACGAAATGCCAATACTGTCTGCTCGCCAAGTTGTCTCTTTGACGGCGGTTGCTAGAGAAACAGGTTATTGAAGGAGGAATCCATTTCGAGTAGGTAGAAGTTCAGGAATGATGTACTCTTTTTACAGCCTCAAACTGGCGCCTAGAATAAAACAAAATTCAGACTTCCGTCGGATTCCTCATGTTGGAAAATGGATCTTCTCTAACATAACCAGTTGCTATAGCGACCGCCGTCATCGAAACAACTTGGCGACCAGAGTTTTCGTGGCGGACAGATAGTAATAGTGCTTTTCCATTATTCTGTCACTACAAACACTATACCTAGCTTCCAACAATATACTTAACTTTGTCCTGAGAGTCAACCTGCACTCTAGAACCTTATGGTTGAGTCCACTCTCCTGGGTATTGAATGAATGAATACCTAATTTTGTACAATCCAGTATATCGTCACTGAAAGTGCAAAAAGTCGTGAATCAAGAATCCCATTCGGTTGAAATTCACAAGTCGGTGCCCCTTCATATCGCCAAGGGATGCCAAGTCGCCAATACCAAAAAGCAAGATGGCTGATAAGGTATATGATATGGTAAATAGAGCAACCACAACCTATGAAGATTCGAAAATAAAGAAAAAAAAATCTGTGAATTCTCTGGTAAAAACAAATATTCGTTAAACTTTAAGTAGTTAATCTTCAGCTGTGACCGCTCCATTGCATTGTTTACCTTAGCAGCCATCTTTTTTATGGCATTGGCGACTTGGCATCCGTTGGCGACAGGAAAGGGTACCGACTAACGGATTTCAACCACACGGGAGTTTTGATATTCTACCTTTTACATTTTCAGTGGCGATAAGCAATTAGTGAATGGTTGTTTGCATTTTGTTGACAAATGAATTTCTAAAATGGATTTTTCTTCAATTCAGTAATTCAGCTCCAGATGTTCAGCTTTGCATTTAGACTGCATTCATTTTTTGTTGCAAAAAGTTACAACCAACTCAGTTATGCACGAGAAAAATTTAAATTTCAAAAGCTATGAGAGATTTATGGTAGGGAACGCAAGAAAGCTTTGCATTAAACATTAGAATTCTTTCTCAAAAAGCTCAGCATTTCTCTGAAAACGTTAAAAACTGAATTTTCCTCGAGGTAATAAGTCAGAAAAAGCATTCGCCTTACGTTATTTTTACTGCGAATGTAAAATAACAAAAGATGAATGTTTTTAAATGAAATATTTTCACTTCTCTTTTGACTTATGCTTCAGTCGGAAGAATGAAAACATAATTCTTGTTTGCGTTGTTGAATAAAAAATGCATTCTGTAAATCTGGAATAAGGACTTTCATTAAAATGAATAAGTTTTCTAAAAAAATGGCATTTTTTGGAAATTCTGTGAGAAATATGCTTGCATTATGAAAGAAATTTTCAAATTGTACCCATTTTGCATGTTTAATGTTACAATGCTTTGTTTGAAAATACTCTTTGGAATTAAAAGTATTTTTAAACATTCTATTTCCAAATACGAATTTATTTCTCTCATCTGTTTGCTTCACTCTCAATCGCAAGTACCTTCGAGGAACGTATTCATCAACACTCTTTGTCTACCAAAATTCAACTAGATAATTTGAGATATTGTAGATATGGTTACGAAATTGTAAAGGTGTTTACCTGATATGCTAATCTTACGACAAGAAAGAGAGCTTTACAGAGGTTTTACTGGGAGCCAAGCCAATGAACTCCAACCTTGGCGACAAACTTGTTGACCAATTTGGCTACCTTGGCGATAAACTGGGCGACCATTTTGACGACTTGGTGATAAATTTGGCAGCCTTGGTGACAAAACGAGATTTTTAGGAAATACATGAAGTTTGTCATTTTCTCTACTAGGAACGGAAAAATCAAGAACCTTCGAGAGATCACTACATGACGTTACTTTCTGTTGGAATAGGTATAAAAAGCAAGCTCTCAAACTAGAAGCCAGTTGGACTTTGGCCAGAAGTGCAAGTTGGTGAGCTAATAGACATTGGGCAGATAGAAAGTGCTGTTACTGAAATTTATTGGTGATCTCTATCGTCAATTTAGACAAGTTCCGTTGAGTTTTGTTACCTGTGATTAGTGTTTTGCTGAAATCTTCTTTGAATAAAGCTTTATTTTTTCCCTGCTTGTTGGACTGCATTCACTTTTTTTGTAAAAATATACTAGATATTTACTTCTTTCCCTTTGCATTGGTCAGAAAAATAACTAACAGTAATAGAACATGAAAATATTACTAAAAATTGACATTATTATACACTTTTCCTACCTTGTTCATGTTAAAGAAATGCGTGCAGTGCTTCTACTTTCAAAATGAGAAATTACGATGAAAAGTTTGGCAAATAGTTAAGATAAATATATTTAAAAGAAATATTCTTTACACTTAAAGATAACAATATATGTTTATTCATATACGTGCGAACAGATACTAATGTTCAAAGTACGATGGATACTGTTCATTTTCATTTCATTTATCATCATTAGGTTTAACTATTAATTATTTTTGTAGTTAGTTTATTCACCCCAATTTTTAATTATTATCGTTTAGTTTAGTTAATTAATTCAATTTTTATTTATTTATGATATTTTTATTTTGATCATTTGATTTATTTAATTTTATTTTATAATTATGTTTTCCTCTTTTGTTTATTCAGTTCCAGCAACAACCACAGCTCGTGAAAATGCGCTTCATAATTAAAATGTAAAAATGCCAATCAAACAGTTTTAAAGTCCATGGCAAAATCATATTGACTATTTAAACCCTAAGAAACAGTTTTTAAAAGTCAATGGAAGGATTCTCTATTATTAAGTTCCTAAAATATGCAGGAAAGATACAAGAAAGTGAAGCCTTTCCCTTTTTTAGTGTCTCTCTTTGAGGTAAAATAGAAATCAATCAGAATCTTGAAAATAAAGAGAGCCTAGTAAAAATTAGTTACCATTAGATAGTTGAACATTTGATTACCATTAGATAGTTGAACATTTGATTACCATTAGATAGTTGAACATTTGATTACCATTGAGAATCTGATAGAAGAGCTGATAGTAAGAATGCATTCCTTGACATCGATAAATATTGTAGATAGCAGTCTATATCTCGATCTTATTTGTCTACTTGCCGCCTTCGGAGACCAGCTTGTTCGCAGGGACTATAATTTCAATTGAATCTCTTATGCATAATTTGATATTCATTTTTCCCTTAACAATTTCAAATTCTGATAGACATTTAATCCATGTTCTTTCAGTAGCTCTGCACCTGTTCTGTTCTTTGTCTGCATGAACACGTCCCTAATAGAGTGAAGTAGCTGGCTGTGTCATGCAACATCAGATTACACATAGTCGGTATCAATTTCACTATTATTCCTCTTGGAAAATAAGCATTCTATTTTAACTTTAAAATGGCTCGGCACATTTTACTTCCAACCGTGTGTTATCTGGATGAAAGTATGCTGAATCAAACATTAAGATATTAGAAAATTTATGCTCGTCTAAGACGGGCATTTTAGCTTTCAAACCATATCTCAGAACTGATTGCAACAGATTTACTCACGAAAGATGTAATGCAAAATCTCTCTCTAATGCACATTTTTTGGCATAATTTACTACAATACTTTCATCGTTGAAACGCAATTCAATCCGTTTTCATTGTTTAAACAAATATTTAATTGCGTGTTTCTTTTTAATTGTTGAAAGCTGAGGTAATATTCTTATACAATCATCCGATTTGCTCGTTTAGTAATGACGCAGACAAAATGAGCGGGGTTATTTTAAGCTTCGCCCAGCGTTATATACAAAAATAATTTTTCGCATAATTACAACAATACTTTTCATTGTTAAAACGCAATTCAATACGTTTTCATTGTTAAAACAAATATTTAATTATGTGCTTCTCTTCCATTGTTAAATGCGTTACAGGCATTTCTGGACATTTATATTATAGATTACCTTATCTTTCAACAATCATAGAGAAACACGCAAATAAATGTTTGTTTAAACACTGAAAACGGTTTGAATTCTGTTGCAACAATGAAAAATATTGTTGTAAATTATGCCAAAAATATTTTTAAAAATTCATTAAAATTAGAGAAAAAAAATCGTACGGCAACTTAATAGATATCATTGAAAAGGAAATTTCTTGCAATTTCTGATGGAGTAAAAATCATTTTTATGCTGTAATATTTTCGGAAGTTATTAAAGAAGAACGCCAAAATTTCGCTTAATTTTTAATTAATTAAAATTCTAATTAAAATTTCAAAAAAGGGCTCTGAGGTGCACATTCCCACTCTCCAAAGTATGCTTGTGCGAAATTTCGCAGCTCTAAATACCGTAGTCTGCCCTGTAGAGGACCAACCCACACACATTTTCCTTTATTATTAGTAGAGATGAATTGTGATTAATTTGGATATGTATGTTTTGTTCTTGGAGAGAGCGTGCGTGTGACTATGCGAGATGTTGCTGTAGATTTGTGCAATTGTTGATTTTAATTTGTGTTGACCAAGGTGGAATCGTTGACCCTAATTGTTGGCCATATTAATGATATAAGTTGGTTGGTTTTGTGTGTGTCATAAATAAATAAATAATGTAAATATAGAATTTTTATAATTCTATGGCGGTATGATACATTAATTACAAAACATGTTGTATTCTCTAATACTATCTTTGTCTTAAGAAGGAAATCCTTAAGATTTGCATTGTTTCTGTAATTTTTAACCAATTCAAAATGTTTATCAAAGTAAATTGACCATCTAAAAGGAATTTCAAATCGAACTCGAATATTTTCCTTAAACTATGAAATTGACTTATCTAGAAGAAAGGGACGAGTTTTATCTTAAATGGGCGAAGGATACTGCTTTGAAAAAAAATTATCTGAACTAACTTGTTCACTTTGTAAGAAACTAAAGTTGTCTCGTCAAAACAAGTCACGTTATTGCATTGTCTTCGCTCTCCCGGTTTTCATTTAATTTTCCCGGAGCTTTTGTCGTGCGCGTCTCTAAAAATACTTCTCCGGTTCCGCTGGGAAATTTCGTTTCGCTTCCTTTTTGTTTACTTACAATATGAGAATGGGTAAAACAGCCAGGAGGCAAAACATAAGGCTGCTGCCGCCGCTTTGCTATTGAAGCTTAGAGTGCTCAGACACGACAAATAGATTTAGAGTCAGCTGGCTGATATACTTGGACAAGGAAGGGAAGTTAAGCTAAGTTACGAATTTCTTAAGGCACTATTTTAGGAGGATAATATGGTTAAAGAAGAAATGTCACGAAGAAGTTGTGATTTTATCTCTTTTTATTTTTAACCAACATGTTTTGTTTCTAACGTTAAGAACAATTTATTATAATGAGACAAAATATTGAATTCATTAGATATAGTTTATTATCAAACATATTTATAAAGTGACAACATATCTTTAAGATGTGACAATATATCATTACGATGTGGCAACATACTTTATGACGTAGCAGCATATCTTTGCGATATGGCAATATATCATTACGATGTGGCAACATATCTTTATGATGTGACAACTTATCTTTATGATGTGGCAACATATTTTTATGATGTGGCAACATATTTTTATGATGTGGCAACATATTTTTATGATGTGGCAACATATTTTTATGATGTGGCAACATATCATTACGATATAACAATTATATGATGTGGAAATATCATAATATTTTTATCATGCGGAAAAATCATTGTAACGATTTACTAATATTCTTTTAGATAATACACAAAAATTATGGTTTATTTGTCATTAGTTTTTAAATAGTGGCAAATCATTCTCAAAAATTTTGTTTATTTTATATAAGTTTATTAAGTGGAGTCAATCAGTATTCACGTAATATATGTCGCATACGCCACTTCAGTTTCGTTTTGGAATACATCATGTATCTTGCAAGCGGAAAATATCTTGTTAAAAGACACGCGCTTTTACATTTTTCATGCGATTGCGACATCACATGAATTGTTTCCATTACGAATGATATCATTATCATTATTTTTGCTATTGTCAAAAAGTATTCGAGAACTTACCAATGAGAAATGTCAGAAAAGAATTCTATTAGTTATGTCTTGACAACAACATGGAAAATCTACTTTTCTATCTTTTATTATGACAATTATTGTAAAAGATCTAAAGTCCTATATAAAAGAAAATAATATTCCTAATATTTTTTAAAATAAAAGACAAATTGAAAATACTTCTGCTTTATTTTTGAAAATTCAGTGCTTCAAGCATTGCACTTCTGAATCCTTAGACAGAAGTGCAATGCTTGAAAGAAAACTAATGCTTAAATTTCTTCAATTTACTACACATTATTGATACCTGCTTGTAAATTTTACTTAAGTTTTCACAACTTTAAAAAAAATAGACACTTTACTATAGAATTAAAAGTTTTACCATTTTATACAAAAATATGTATGCAGTTTTAGTAAATCGAAACACAAATTAAGGTTTTGTATCCGAACATATGCATTGACAAAACTTGAAATACAATTTTTAAAATCTATATCAGAATCTTCAAGGCAAAGTAGAAGAAGAAAATATTACAGCAAGAATAATTTTAAGAAATGGAAATGATTATTCTGATAGTGATTACTGAACGAATCAATACGGATAATTTTTTTCACTCAAATAAATCAATAAGAAAGTTTAGATAAAATCACTGATTGAACTGGAAGTGACAAAATAATTTTTTCAATTTCTCCAGTTATCCTTTTGAGACTTCTTCTTTAAGATTTAAGTTTCTTAAATTAGAATATGCTTTATGCATGAGATAAAATGGCAGAAAAAGAAGCCTGAATTTTATATTTTCCGTTTGAACGTTCTATTTAGGGCGAAAGAACTTGCGTTCACAATGGTTGTAATAAACTTTTTTTTGTCCTTGTCGAAGGTTCGTTGTTAAAGAAAATGATAATAATATGTAAGCAAGACTGGTTAAAAAAAGATATTTGTATAAAGGAAATGAAGGCTTTTTTCAAGTCTCGTTACATGCGTCCATCTTGGTGCGAATTGGACAAAAAAACACGATTCCTTTTTGATCAGATAAGGACTATATTTGACATTGGCTATCACTTCACTGTGTGCCTTTTGTGTCTAGACTTGTTATTTTTTAAGGATATATGTGGGCAATAAGGATATATGGATATACTCAGCATATAGTGCTTATAAACACAGAATGACACATTCATAGGAATAACTACAGCTCGATAGCAGGGAAATGGGTAAGTAATAAATAATAAATCAAGTAAATTAAAGTTTTTTAGTATCCAATAAGTTTTTAATTTATTTTTTAAGTGGACATGGAACCTGGCAGATTCAAAATTCTAAATTCACCACTCGCGGGGAAGTAGCAGATGCAGATAATTATATATACGATTACATCCATTCAAAAATCTACCAGATTACCAGGGATGCCTTTAAAAAGAAGTGGTTCGGAAATACAGGGTTAGCCTAAATGACTTATAGGGTTTCAAAGGGATATTCATTTACAAGTATACGAAGTACAAAGACGGGTGATACATGAAAAGATACATACACTCACCAAGTTTCTGGTAGATACTACAAATGACCAGGGGCAGTTTTTCCGTATTTGCGTAAGAATGCACACTGAACGCTCGTAACCGAAGAACACTTCGCACATTCCAACCTAGAAAAACACTTCTCCTGCATTGCCGCCATCTTCTGCAGTGCCGCTGCATGCCTGCCGTCTAGACAGCACGTGCGCCACGAGGCGGGCTTTTAAACTTGGTGAGTGTATGTATCTTGTCATGTATCACCCGTCTTTGTAGGTCGTATACCTCTCAATACACAGTGTTTTGAAGCCCGATGAATCATTTAGGCTAACTTTGTATAATAGGGGATAAAAAGACCGTCTGAATATCTTGTCTCAAAACCAGAGTGGATCAAAAAGCTCTTAGCTGCCTACACTAGACAGCAGCATTTGCCAAATGGTTCACTTTTAAAATTCATAAATTCTTGTTTAGTTCAGTTTAATAAAAATTGCGGGTAGGTCCATTCTGGTTTGTAAGCATTCATAAGTGAATATCAGGTGGGGAAAGTTCATGAACGCCTTCCCCAAACAGATAAAAAGGCTGAGGACCAGAAATCATGAGATAGAGTTGAGTTCGGACGTCGCCAGAGTGAAAGAAATCACGCTCTAAATATTGGGGTTAATTTTTCCTTCTCTGATTCGAGTTTCTCTCTATGAATGTTAATTCCAGTAATCTAATGTTAATTTATTAACTTCTCGTATGCGGAGCATGCATTCGTCGAAATTTCGAACTCGAGATATTTATCAATCTCCACGATTTAAACCTTCCCGTGTAATAACTTTTTAAGGGTTATCAGCCAAAGCCAAGCAAGATGCAATTTAAGAGGTGTTAAGTACGAACAAGATCTGTTTTGTTAACGACGTACTTACTTTTGTAAAAACAAAATTATTTGTAATTGCTAGTTGCACGATACCCTAACTTCTACTACAATTGTTGCTAGACGCGCGGCAAGTTACATTACAAATATTACTACATTTGAGTACGGAAAAAAGCTCTTTTGAATTACGTCTGTCTGTCTGTATGTATGCGAACCATATATATATATGAAATTTTGCATGCGGTCTTGAGGTCAAAATTGTAGATGTGTATCAAATTTATCCAGTCGGTCATTAGGAAGTGGTCTACAATGCATACTCGATTCCCTTCCACATTGCAAAAAAATTCCCGGTGGAAATAAATACCTTTAAAATTCAAGGGAGAAAAATCCCGCTGGTTTAAGTCGTATAAAGCTTCTATCTGTATATTTGGATTATAAATTTATCTCTCAGTTTTATTTTGGAATATAGCCATACTAAGCATTTGTACCTAGGAACTTCTATTGCAAGGATGACATAGAAAGACATTATATCTCCTACCTTATGAGAATAAGTGGTGTCTGTGAAAGAATTTGCAAGTTCTGACGAAATAATTACCAACCAGACTACAAAGCTAAGGCCACCGAATAAAAGCACTATGTATCTGATTTATGACGCTGTTGTTTATGTTATCATATATGCAGATATTTCTTTTAACGGCGATTATTTTTCAGCGTGTGTGTGCGCGCGCGCGATGTCCAGACGAATCTATCGCACTTACAGTCATGAAATTTTGCACAAATTTTGTCGTAATGATGACTCAATACACCTCGAAGCCCGAGTTTTAAAAATTTAATCTAGAAAATTTTTTATTTAATGTTTTGTGTTGTTTTGGGTAGTCTTTTGCGTTAATTTCTCAATGAAATCGATTTTGATAATCGTGGGAAGAAAAATAGATACATCATCGGAAAGATGATGTAAACAATTTTCTTTCTAATGGAGTTGATTTTGAATTTCTAACATAATTTACTGAATTTTGAGAAATTTTTTAAAAATAGTGGGTTATCCCTAAAAAATTTTATTTTGAATTTCAATTTTTTGCATCCGACGTTCTAATTTTGTTATCAATTTGAAATTTGTTGAAGTAATAAATATAACGTTTCTCCGTGATTTAAAACTAGAACGGTTAAAATTGAAAAGTTGGTTGAATTTCAATTAATTTTTTTCTCTAGTGTTAAAAAATGTTCGCTCCATAATTCTTCGTAATCAAGGCCGCGTGATGTATTCCCAACGTGCATTTCGTCGAAACCACGTGACGTCATAATCGCTTCGCTTTCAATGAGGTTTTGCAGTAGGATCGTCACGTCGATAGATCATTCTTTTAATTTGTTTGTTGTTATACTTTTTGATAGTCGAGCATAAAGGCTGATATCTTTAGTTACAGAATACTGTAAAAAAATGAAATATGACTTCAAGGACCTATTTACATGATGTGGCTTCAAAGTTTAAACCTGAAGTAGGAGATTTCATCTCTCTCTCTCTTTTTTCTTCTTCTCTGATTCATTTTGGATATATTTAAATACCATAGAAATTATGTTTGTCTGTATCTTTCAAATTGTATTGATCCATTTGAAATCGTTTAAGATTTTATTCGGTTTTCATTCTTTAACATTTTACCTGGTTTATAGGAATCAATCTTTTAAATCCAAAAATTCTTTTCAGAAAATATCGGTTCATTTGGTACTACAACTTTAATTTGAAATCATTTCGTTGAATAGCTTTAATTCAAAGTATCTAATGTCACCAATTAACTATTTTTAACAGGATTCAAAGATTTTATTGCGACAACCTTACTGAATTATAACTCCATTTTAGCGAGCGAACCAGTTGGTTTTTTCAACTCAGTTTGAATTCTAATAGCATCGTTTGCAGCAAACTTTAAAATTTCATTGTCTCTTTTTTTTTTTAAAAAAAAAACGTATCTCCAGTTAATGTCATTGTCGCGAAGAAAATTAAGCGGACAAAATCAATAATATATATATATTATTGATAATATATTTTATATTTAGAAAAATAATAGATATAATATATTTTACTGATAAAGTACTTTACTTATAATATATTTTACTTACTAGAGATATTTACTTACTAATATATTTTACTTACTTATAGATACTTTATAATATATTTTACTGATTTTACTGACTGCATAAAAATAATTTTAGATATAATATATTTTACTGATTTCTTTCACTATTTCTCTACGCTTTCTTTTGTTATCGCCTTTCTATTTAATCTTCATCGTTTCCAACATACTACACTATCCTGGCAACAGCCAAAGTTAAGCGCGAAACGTGTAACTCGATACCTTGTTAACACTCCTTCAACTGCGGTCTGCAGCATAATCCTCCGCAAACACCGCCACATCAACATCAGACCTTCAGGTACGTAAAATTTATTCTTACTTTGCTCTACTGTTATACACGTTATAATGCCACATTGTACTTTTGGTTTTAATTGTTCAAAACTCCTCTCTCTGTTTTTTGGTTTGACATTAGGGATGAAAATCAGTGTTTTAGGCTTTACGGCGTAACTGATTAGAAGAAAACGTGAAGCTTTTTATATTTCAGCAATTCACAATAACTTCATCCCCTGAAGAAAGGTTATTGTGCTTTAATTGCGTTTTTCATTTTACTCTATCTACCACAGCGCTTTTGGAATTGCAGCTTTTAGCGCATTCATTGCGTATGTGATATATTTTTTTCCATCTGTTAATGTTCACATTTTTATCTTTACTCGGATATACTTTCAACTCGTTTTCCATATCTTTTCGAATTTGATATGAAATTTTGTTATTTTATTGTTTTTCTATTATGTTTTGCTTCTTTTACATATATATTGACGCATTAATCAGAAAAAATAACAATTTCTTATTGCTCTTTCTTTTTCCTTGACTTGGTAGCTGGGATCAACGAAATAATACAAATTCAAATAAAAGAACCGCAGCGAAAAACAATTCTTTCAATGCGACCTTTAAACAGCACTCAAAACATTTTGTCATTGTTTTCGAGCATCGTCAACAGACAATATGATACTTATGTTAAAGGCATAAGGTAATAAAATAATCAGTAACTGATATATTTCTTTTCTGATTGCCGCAACGTTAGAAGACGCGGAATTTCTGATTCGAATGGGAGAAGTAATATTTCTTTTGTCATCCATCTTTGCTTCCTTTCTTTTATGGCCATATAAAAAGCAATAATGGTTTTGCTATTTAAACGTACCTTTCTTATATCCTGACAATTTCTAAAATAGTTTTCAATAGTAAAAAAAGTAAATGCAGCTTGAGCTACAGCCATTTTTATTTTTCTTCAATAATTTCGTTTCATTTTGTATTAATATTTTTAACAACTTAATGTTTATATAATAAAAAGTTTATTTTTCCTTTTCATTTATTTTGAAAGTATCGTATTGTTGGATTTTCAGTTTTAGTAGAATAGTAAATAAAAATTTGGTTTAGAGTTTTTATCGTGAATACCTAATGGTTCATATCTAAAATTCAGCGCACTGGTTTGCATTATAGCAGTTGGTATATTAGTATTTATTTATTTACAACCCCTCTGCGGCCCAGCCTACCCAAAAGGGTGTAAGGCCTGCCACTGACCGGAGGGAGTATATTAGTATTGTTACGAATCTATAATGCTCTTTTCCTGAAATGTTAATCTTGTGGTTGGAAAGAGAGTTTTACAGAGATTCGTATTGGACGCCCAGCCAATGACCACCGACCTTGGCCAGTAACTTGGCGACTTTGTTAACAAAATGAGTGGTCTAGAAAGTACAAGAACTATATGGTCCTATCTCTCTTAGGAACCGAGATATGATGACCCTTCTAGAGAATTCCATGTGACGTCAAGCCCTGTCGGAAAGCTATAAATACTCGGAGGTTCTCAAACTGTGAATATCTTTGGAGTTTGGCTCGCAGTGCAAGTTGGCAATCTATTAAACGCTGAGCGGTATTCATAGTGCTGTTTCTGTTATTATTATTGATTTGCCGTTTGCTTGTATTGCTAATTTGCTCACGTTCTCTTTTTCTTGTTACCTGTGCTTCGTGTTTTCTGGAATATTCGTGGAAAAAAGCTTCATTTTCTATTATCCAGCTTGTTGGACTTCTTTCACCGTACACCCACCAGGCGATTTTCGTAACAGTATGTTGTTTCTGGTATTTAGCCCTAATAAGCTGGCTTAAATAATCCTGTATAAGTTTTGATGTATTGTTGTGCAGTGCATTCACTACATTGCAATGCAGCATATTTGAATGTACAAGGGTTGGAAAATTAATATTGGCAATTTAGTTGAAATCGCGACATAAAATGGAATCAGTATGTTTAGCTTATATCACATGCTCGTTCTAACCTACTTCCCAATAAATGGGTTCGTCCGTCCAAATCAAAGCGCAGGTGCTGTGATGGGTAGTAAAATGTCATGTGTTAGACAGAGGTCTAAAGCTGTACAATAGGGTGGGTCGAAAAAACTCAATTTTTTTAATATCGCTATACCGCGGAAAAGTTGCGTGTTAGTGTGAAATAAAACGAGGAAAAAAATTAAGGAAATTGATTGACATCTTCCGTTCCCGCAAGAGCCTTAAAATCATAAAAAGTGACGAATTTTAAAATTAAAAAACAGTCGATTTTCGTCACTTTTTATGATTTTTAAGGCTTTTGCGGGAACGGAAGATGCCAATCAATTTCCTTAATTTTTTTCCTCGTTTTATTTCACACCAACTCGCAACTTTTATGTTGTATAGCGACATGAAAAAAAAATTGAGTTTATTCGGCCCACCCTACTGTATAGTAACTAAGTACCATCATACCAATGTGTGAACACCGATAACGTGCAGAGAAATAAAACGTATTTAATATCGTCGCAACGCGTGGGTGTATAAACACAATAACTAATACAATGAAAAGTATTCTAACATATAACTCAAAAATCTTTTGTAAAATTTACTAAAATTAGAGAAAAAAATTGTACGCTAACAAATTTAGTATCACTGAAAAGCTAAGTTTCTGAATTTTGAGGTGGTGTGAAAATGGTTTTTGTGCGATAATACGATCCGGAATTATGGAGGAAAAACGTTAAAATTTCTATTAGTTTTTAATTAAAAATCTATCTAAAATTAAAAAAAAAGTCTTTCTTAGTGAAAAACAACTACCAAGCAAGTAACTGCGTACCGTTTTCGGTAGCTCTACGTCCAACGGTCTGATCTGCAGAGCGTTTTCAAAGAATTTTGCATCACGCAATTTATAGATAGACATAAACATTATCGAGTTAAATGCATGAAGCAAGTCCCATTAATCGGAGCAGCAGTTTTATTATTAATGATGGTTCTCTCATATAGACCATCACTTTTGATACCTTTACTGCAGACACCCTGGAAATTTGTATTTATTCTTTTTCTTCCGGGACCCTGATTCTTGAAGCTGCTTTTAGTGTTCGCAGGAATGGTTTCTCTGTAAATTATAAGTGTTTGTTTAAACAAAGGTTTAACCGTCCTCTGTGCGGCGATTCTTATTAGCTCGAGTACTGTCTGTTCGCCAAGTTGTCTAGCTTACGGCGGTCGCTATAGCAACTGCTTATGTTAGGGAAGTCAGGGTTTTATTTTTTTCTTTGCGCCAGTTTGCGGCAGTATTTGATCATTCGTCTTCTCGGTTTTGCCGCAGTTGCACTTTCCATCCGATTTGGAGATAAGTGCGCCAATGTAACAAACTAGAATGAACGTCTACCTACTCGAAATGGATTCCTCCTACGATAACCTTTTTCTATAGCGATCGCCGTGAACTAGACAACTTGGCAAACAGAGTTCTCTTGGCGCACAGACAGTACTATTTTTTCTTTTCTCATTAAAGTTAGAATTAATTAAGTACTTGATAAATAAAATTATTTATTTATTTTATTCTTCAGGCGACGATGGTAATTTCTTTAATAAGGAATTTTTAATATGAAGATAACTGTTTTTAATTAACTAATTTTAATTCAAATTAAGTTAAGAATTGAGCTTTATTATTTTTCCTAACTATCTTACTCTTCTTTGCATAAATACACAAAACTTTTGTTGAAAAATAAAAAAAATCGTGTAATGTGTAGGATTAAAATGTTTATGACAATAAAGGGAGACATTATTTTAATGATATGTCTTAACAAACGTACATATTTATGTTTTACCTTTCTTTTTAGAGTTTTATTTTGGTTTCTAACGTGTGCACGAGCGAAATTTTCATCAGACGCAATATGCTTTTCGGCGCGGGAAAGATTCTTTCCGAGTACGAGTGGTTGTACGTGCTCAAGTGAGAAAGAGTCAAGTGAGACAACAGAGTGTGAATCCTCAGAAAAGTGCATCCAGTCGTTAACAATTTATAAGAGGATAGTTTCGCCGACAATAAAGAAAAAACTTTTCATTACAGTTGAATAACAGTGCATTAAGTCATCTTTATTACTCTTCCGTAAAAGATGTATACAAAGAGAAAGTATTGCAATTTTCAGAAAATCCTGCCTCGAGACTTAGATGAATCTTCACCTCCTAGTATACGGTAATACCATTTTTGAAATTATGTCCGTATATACATCTGAGAGCACGATAACTTAAAAACAAAACGAACTAGACGAATGAAGTTTGATATTCAGTCTTAACATAAAAATTGCAGATCTGCATTAAATTTTGAATAAAATCCATCTGCATGGATTCTGTCTGCCTCGAGGCTTTGATGAATCTTTATCTTCTGGTATACGGAAATGTCATTTTTGGAATTATGTTCGTATATACATCTGTGAGAACGATAACTTAAAAACGAAACGAACTAGGCGAATGTTTGATAAGCAGTCTTAACAAAAAAAAATCATAGATCTGTATTAAATTTTGAATAAAATCCATCTGCGTGGATTCTGTCTGCCTCGAGATTTTGTTGAATCTTCACCTCCTAGTATACGGAAATGCCATTTTTAGAATTATCGCCGTGTATACATCTGTGAGTACGATAACTTAAAAACGAAACGAACTAGACGAATGAAGTTTGGTATGCAGTCTTAACATAAAAATCTCATATCTGTATTAAATTAGAATGAAATCCATCAGAGTGAGGTCTGTACATCTGTGTGTATGTGAATACGATAAGTTAAAAAGACTTCAAGATAGATGGATGCTATTTGGAACATGGTTTTATCACCAGAACTGCAGATTGATATCAAATTTTGGACTTAGTCCATCAACAGGTTGACTGTCATTGCAGTGCCAATGAAAAAAAGTTCGAGTCAGTTTTTCTTTGGAAATTACATAGACAACGATTGCGAAAAAGATTGATGTTTATATTGAGATTTTCATTTTATTTTACAAAATACAAAAATGCAGTACAACCCAGGGAATCCTTTCTTAAATTTTCTTAAAAATTTTTAATAAAAAAATCTAGGGAAAATAACAATTACAAATCAGAAACAAAGCTAATGTTTATTCCTAACTTAGAATTGGTTTTTAAGAATGAATACAGCACCTTAATTAGTAGAAACAAACTCGGATATCTTCTTTTTACCCTCAACTTGTTTGCCACTGTACCGTGCAAATCGCCACATGCTCTTTCCATATGCTTTCATAGAGCACCCAGAGTCAATACTCTACTGCATTTGGTATATCAAGAGTATTTTACCGAATTTCCCGGATAATGCGAAATCCCCGGAATCCGAACAAAGGTCAATCCCAATTTGTTCGGATTCCCGGAGTTCTACTGCAGAAGAAATTACTCGTCCAATTGTTTGAGAGATAATGAAAACAAACAGGATTGATTTTATCAGTCGTTGTTTTATTAGAAATTTAGAAAGTTGTATTAAATTTTTAAATTAACAAAGTGTATATAAGATGTTTTCGGCACTGAAAAGAATAAATTTAAATAAATGCGAAACTCGTTTACTTTAACGCATATGCGTGAGAGATGATATAGAGCGAAAAAGAAAGAATAAAAAAAACTGCATTTAATGTTTACACAAGCTTGAAGAAATAAAAATGTAGCATTAGATGACAAAAAAATGTCGTAAAAGCACAAGACTTTTAAAAAGCATACATCCAATATGTCAATATAAACAGTTTATTATTATTTTTTTAATCCATTCTTTTTTTTCCTTGTAAAATTTTGCTTACAATCCAAAATCTGTTTCTTCTCCCGTAGAAGAATTTTACATGAAGAAAGATGCCCAGGATTGCATTTTAAATGCTAAAAAACTAATTGCGAATTGAAAATTTGTTTTAAGGTATTTATAACATCTGCGACTACTTTGATGAAATACTTTTTCAAATACAAAATCATTTTCTTTCATCTAGCAAAGCGGTTAGCTCATATCCACAAAGCTTTGTTATTCCTCTAATCCAAATCTTTATTAAAAAAGCGAGGTGGTTAATTAAAAATGTGGAAATAACAACGTGAGCTAATCTATTTCGTATGCAGTCTTTAATATGAAAATAAAAAGAAATGGAAAATTTTTTCCTGTTTTAACCAGTTGAGGCTAAGTTGTAAGTAAATAAAATAAACAAAACAATGCAAATAAATTCTTCTAAATCCTTTTATTTTTAAAGAAAGATGCTATCCCTAGTTATTAAAATTTGGAATGACAATAAATAAAGGTAAAAATGATCATATTTTGTATAAACTGTTGCATTAAATTATTTTGTAATATGATAAGTTTTGCAAGGAATTTGGAAGGAATTAATTACTTTACTAACAAAGAAACAAATTAAGGAATATTTATATAAGGATATATCATTCATAAAGAAAGTTATTTGGATACTTCGCGAAAAACGAATATTTTTAGTTAATGTAAAAATATTTTTACATTTGAATAGAATAACACACAACAGGAGATTTGTAAACATATTCGAGATTATTATTTTTTTAGTGCAATATATCTATACTTATAAAAGGCAATGTTTGTGTGTGTTTGTCTGCGATGTCCAGACGAAGCTATCGCACTTACAGCCATGAAATTTGGCACACAGGTAGTCGTAACGGTGACTGAATGCACCTCGAAGCCGAAATTTTAAAATTTAATCTAGAATATTTTTTATTTAATGTTTTGTGTTGTTTTGTTTGATTTTTCGCGCTAATTTCTCAATAGAATGGTTTCAAATAACTGTACGACAAAAGTAGATACACCATCGGAAAGAGCACGCGATTTCCGTTCTAATGAAGTTAGTTTTGAATTTCTAATGCAATTTACTGAATTTTGAGAAATTTTTAAAAAATACCCAGTTTTGGCATCAAGATGTTACTTTTGATTTTAAATTTCTTGCATCCGACTTTCTAATAACACTATAATTTACAATTTTTTTCAGCTTATAAGTAGAACGGTTGTGTCGAATTTAAAACAACAACGGTTAAAATATCTTTTCAAGTTTTTATTTAAATTAATTTTTTTCTGGGCGGTTGAGAGTTATTTTTATGGAGACAGTTCCTCGCTCGGCACTTCTTCGGCACGCAGATGGCTATGTGATTGGTTGAAGGGGAGGTGACGTCATAACCTTGAATCGAATGACTGATTATTATTTACGGCAGTATCTTAATGTATTTATTCATATCGCATACTTAGCTTGCAGTATAATAATTTTCACGTTGCAATTTTTTATTATTGTTTATCGCGAGAAAAAAAAAATAAGCGGGAAAATCAATAATGTGTATCTTTTGTTTTGATTTTGCTTTCAAAACTTTTTCATGTCATTGTGGGATTTTTTTTTTCATTTTGTTGAAGTCCTGATTCCACGGGCAACGCCGTGCGCGTACTGCTAGTAGATTATAATTGGATCAGCTGGATATCAATTCTTTGCTAAATGGAGAAAGCGGGGCACACTTTTGTTTGACGATCAGTTTAACCGTTTTATTATTATAATGTAATTGAAATGCCAGATCAGTTTTACTGTTTTACTACCGAAATGTAATTGAAATACTTAAGATGATAGCATTATCAAAATAATAGTGGATAAACTAAAATTTACTAGCGGTTTTCTATTGAGGGTATATCGGCGGAAACAGTTACGAAAGGTTCCTCCATTTTAGTCTCGCTTAGTAGTCTCCAGTTATCTAGAATCGACTTGCAGATTATTCTTAAATATTAATTATCTACGCAAAAAAACAAAACAATGACAGTTCCTCCGTCGGGATTGGCGCCCGGTGTACCGATATTCTATTTCCTGTTCTTATTATTATTCGCCAAATTCGATATTTCTATTCTTATTATTATATGTTTCTATTTATTTATTAATTGATAGAATTATGCATGGTATTTGTTTTAATTGAATATTGTCTTTCGATTATTATAATATTTGCTAGAATTTCCAGATTCGGGAATGGCCTCATTTAATTTAATTTTTCCAAAACAGGGATATTCTTTTAAAAGATCAGTTCTGCATTTTGGGTTTATTATTTGCATTTAATCCTTTTTTACTTTCTCGTATACGAAGTATACAAAGAGAAAGTATTGTAATCGTCAAAAGATTCGAACTCGAGATTTTGATGATTCTCCACGTTTTAGATCTCTGAGTCCGAAAAGCACAATTTTGGAATTATGCCTGTCTGTCTGTGAACACGATGACTCAAAAACTATTAAATCTACAGGGATGAAATTTGGTATGTGGTCTTGACACATAATTTGTAGGTTTCTATTAAATTTTGGACAAAATCCGTTCACAGGAAGTCTGTCTGTCTGTATGTCCGTGTTAATGTGAAAGCGATAACTCACAAACTTGAATAGCTAAGATAAAATTCGGTACAGAGTTTTATCATCGGGAATGTAGATATAAAATATAATTTATATCTACATATAAATGATATTTTATATAAAAAATAAAATAAATATAAAATTTTGGGCCAAATCCGTCAAAGGGTTGACTATCTGTCGGTCTGTATAATCGCATACTAGTAAAAATTATATCTCATAAGCCCTTTGGCTTAGATAAAGAAAACTTGGTATCACGGATGCTAACATTAATTATAGATCTGTTCCCAATTTTCATCTGAATCGGTTAAAAAAGAGGTGTTCAAAAGTAAAAAAAAAAAAAAATGAATATGAAATTTCATCTCTACGCGCATGCGTATTGGAAGCAATCTCTATGCATGATATTCAGCGGCTGCATGACGAAAGGCTTATGCTTAATGACTCCTGCTTGGCGCTTTTCTCTTCCCTTTTGGCTCCTTCCCCCCTCCTTTTGGTGAATTCTGATCCTGCTCGGATTATTTTATTTCCGTTTGTTTTGTTGTTTTCAAGTGTCCTGGAAAAACTTGTTGCGTTCTGGGAATAAAGCAGATTTGAAATTTTTATCCGAGCGAGGGTGCGGGGAACTGACAGGCTATGCGAGAATTTTTGAGAAATGAGTATACGAGAAAGATTAGGCGAGGCCACTCTCGCTGGTTCACCATTGTAAACGTTGTATGATATTTTATTATCCATAACATTTTACAAGGAAGTTTGTATGATGTTTTATCTTCCTTTGGTAGAAATATTGGATCCAAAATATACAGGGTTCCCACTTAAATAAGGGCCACTCCCCTTTAACTTCAGAACTACGGCAACTTTAGTATGAAAGTAGTGACTAGGTATAGTAAAACGTCTATGCGCTATGCGATGAGACAACTTACAACACCACCTGGTGGCAAACTTCGGAGTTAGCGTTCATATTTCGAAAACGGTACGAAATAGAGATAAAATGTCAACTACAAAGTTGTAGAGCGATATCGATTTAGTACAAAAAGACACCTTGTGCACATTAATATGAAGAACAGAACGCTTAAAATGCACATTTGTTTGTTCGCATTTTCCAAAATTGTGACATCACAAGACACGAACAAAAAGAGAAAAGGTTATTTTTAAGGGGAAAAATGATCCCATTATACTTTTCCTGTGGGAATAACTCAAACAGCAGGTGTATGGATGACGCCCAGGACTTTTGATGACGTATTACTGTTGCTTGTGCTAGCGCGCCATCTATATGCTAAAACGCGTCCAAAGTGAAATTCAAACAATGGCTCAAATCTGTATTGTAGATGACAGAAAGTTCTTTGAGCATCGGGAATAAAGGTATCTTTTGTGATAACTAATTGTTTTTGTCTTTTTAACCCGTTTTGTGACGTCACAGTTACGGAAATCGCGAACAATAAAATATGCTACTTAAGTATTCTGTTCTTAGTATTAATATGCACAAGGTGTATTTTTGTACTAAATCGATATCGCCCTAAAACTTCGTAATTGAGATTTTTCCTCTATTTTGTACCGTTTTCGAGATAGGAACGCTAACTCCGAATTTTGCCACCAGGTGGCGTTGTAAGTTGTCTCATCGCATAGCGCATAGACGTTTTACTATACCTAGACACTACTTTCATGACTAAAACTTCCGTCGTTCTGAACTTAAATGGGGGGACCTTAGTGGGAACCCTGTATGTCCGGGCAGTGCGACTCAGTGCATGTTTTGAGTTTTTGCAACACAGACTGTGATTTTGTTCTGAATGTGTTTATTTAAATTATTATTTAACTTCTTTTTAAACACTATTAAACTTAGTTTTTATACACCTTTATTTGTAACCTCTTGTAATCGATTTTTCACTCACTTCCTGATGTAGCAGCGTTTTGAAATTTTATACACTTGCGTGTTCTAGATGACAATGCACTATTTTTTATGCTTTCAGAACTTAGTCAACAGTTAATTGATTCATTTAATTAAATTTTTATCCATACAAGTGGAGTTATCTGATACCTAGTCACCTGATTTCAAGATAATATAATATCTATAATAACACGTTAAATATTAAAGACTAAAGAGTAAAAAATACTGTAAAGCACCATTTATACGTTTCTCATTTATACGTCGTTTTACGTCAGTCCCTTGAAAGACGTGTAAATGTGCTTTACTGTAATTAAAATAAAAAAATTTAACATACTAATAAACGTTAAAACTGTTTAGCTCTTAAACTTTTAAAAACTTTTTCATTAAATTTACTTATTTTCTTTCAACATATTAGAAAAAGAAACTTGTTTGAAATGTAAAGTATTTGCTAAAATGATAACTTTTCGATATCACAAAATATTTTATCTTCAACTATCGTTGTGACAAAATTTTTGGGGTATACCAGACATATCATCATATTTTTAATTTTTCAACAAAAAATTTGAAATACACTTTGCAGTAGTACACGAAACAGTATACTAAAGAAAAATATTCTCCAAAATATTCTCTATTCTCTCTTCTAAATACCACATTAATAGCATTGATCAGTAATTAAATGCTTAATTACATTGCTATTTCAAAATACATACTCTATGATTACTCGTTTATCTAGTTTCGAAATATGATGGTCTCAATAATCTTAGTTCTGTGCTTAAATCTCCCAGACTACCTTATTTTTTTTGATTAACCATAAGACTGCTGGTGAATGAAATCTTTAATAGACTTGAAAAAAACGAAGGTTTTGACGAAGCAGCAGGAAACAAAAATTATCCTTTTTTCAGGTCAATTTTCGGAGGAATTCACAAGAAAAGAATTTCTCCTTTTCTGGTGACTAGAAGATAAGATTTGCAGACCTTTATGATGGCCCGTGGCAATCAATTAATCCGTCACAAATTCGCTGGGTGATACAGTAGAACAAGAGAATGACATTCCCTACTGGATGAGAAAGGACTCAATAGTCTTAATGGCTTAATGGTGCTGCATACACAGTATGAGTTTTAGACAACCTACGACTTCGAAAAGAAATAACTTCTCAGAGCCTTACTAGATGTCGCTAAGAATGCGTGAAATGAGAGAGAGAGAGTATAAAAGGAAATTGTTTAAAGTCACTTCCACTCTTCAAAATTTCTCCGAAACTGTCATACCGCATTTTTATAGTTAAAAATGGGTATTTATATGACGAAAATGCAACTCTATTTTTATGCAAGTGGTAGTGAACATTCAAAAAGCAATCGAAGTCATAAACAGTGAGTTTGGATCGCGAGTCATCGCCTATCAAGACCCAAACTGTTATCCTAGTGCATTGAATTGGCCATCTTATTCACCAGATATTAAACCAATGAGATTTCTGTTTTTGAGGTCATATGAAAGATTTGGTTAACTAGAAGAAGCCAAAAGATATTATTAGCCTCAAAAAATACTACAACTTATTTTACAATTGATTAAAAAAACTGAAGTAATTTTTAAGCGTAAAAAAATCAGAAAATTGTATCTGTTTCTGCCAACTTCTGATCAGGTTACACTATTGTGTTAGCTCTGAAGCTTCTCACTTTGAGAACATTATACATTAAATTTATTTTCCACGTTATTTTCAATAAAAAAACTTCGTCTTTCTATCTGAGAGGACTCAAAAGTTATTTCAGCTCAAAGTTGAAGATTAATTTTAACTCAGACTGCATACCAGACATTGCGCAAACGAAAATATTCTACTGGTGCAGCATCAGTATCAATAGATGAAGACCAGGTTACCTTCCTATCGCTTATGAGAAATTTCCTGCATTCACATATAATGCTAAATTCACGCGTTGTGCACAAAATGTTCATTCGGTATTCAAATTATCGTGTAGAATGTTGGATCGCAAGACATAATAGCCAAACATCCTCCAAATTATTTGATTACGATGCTACAGAATTTTCCTCGCTTTGGTATGCATATCTGCTATTCATCTCGATTACTACTAAGCTACAATTCGTGCATTTCATTTTACCACTGTCTATTATTAACGATTAATTTTAAAATTGATTACACTTAATGGTTACTGTTACGAATACAGTCATTCATCTTTTAAATAATTAAGTAGGTAAATTTAAATAGTGTTCATAATAACAAGGTAAAGTCTATATACATAAAAGAGGAAAGTATGTTTGTGTGTTCACTTTTTGGCTCTTAATGCACGCCCATACCCTTGGACTTTTTCGACCAAATTTGGCATAGTGATGAATTAGTACATGAGAGAGCTAACACCGTGAAAATTATTTTAAAATTCGAATTTTATTTATTTAATTAAATAACGAAAATTAAGCTATTTTTAGACGTTTTTCGCCAATAACTTCTGAAATACTTATAGTACGAAAATTATTTTCACGCCACCTTAAAGAGCAAATTAATTGTTGAAAAACGTTTTCTCCAATTTTAATAAACGTTTCAGTTTTCATTTTAAACTCAATATGTAACAATGCTTTCTATTGTAATAAAATAAAATTCAAACCAATTTATTGTTTCATCAAATCCTTTATTCACTGGTTTTTACCTCTGTTAACGGTTTTTATTTCATAGCTTTTAATATGCCCTCAAATATCCAATGACGTTAGTTTAGTTGCTATGCGATGTTTCGTTTAAATTTCACAAATTTTTGAGTGATCCTAATCAGTGTGCAGTGGTGTAACAACCTTTAGGTGCGCCATGGAGACAAACACTACTGCATTTATGCCAGTTTTTAAAGCAAAATATGATCCGGGGGGGGGGGCATTTGCGTTTGCTAAGCAGATGCCGACTGGGATAACTGTAATGGTTACGCCCCATGTAATAATTACATTTAATTAATTACATGGAGCGGCGTTCTGTCTCCGTAGCAATGACGGAGATGAGAAGATGGAATTCTAAGGATTGTGAGACTCGTGTGAAGTGGTTCAAAGTACGGGGACAAAAAGAAGGGGTTAGTTTAGCTGCTGGCCGAGGGGCCAGAGACACAGGAGAGAAAAAAGAAAATCAACGAAAGACGTTACGGTGTAAAACTGTTTAATTAAGTTTAAAGTGTTATAAGTACTTAGACTTGAAAATATTTCTACCCGAGGAACGCTGTGTGTAGGGGAGAGTTGTCCAAAATGGGGACGCTAACATATTTTGGCCTGCCAAAAAAAATATTTTACAGAAAAAAAAAATTCAAACTATTTTCTTTTTAGAATAGGTCCTAGACTATCAGAACACGAGGTTGTTAGTTCAAAAAAATAATTAGGGTGAGGTAGAAAAATATTTTTCTGGAAAATGAGCAAAGTCCCCGTTTTGTACAACCGGTTGGGTAAAATGGGGTATTCATATAAAACAATGAACATTCAAGGTTTAATTCGAAAATGTATCAAGAACACTTAATTGGTGAAAGAAAGGGAAGTTAAAATGACAAAATAAGAATACAAGACGAGTGTTCACTATTGTTTTAAGCAGGCATTAGCTTCCTACAGCAAAGTAATTAATTACAATAGTCACATATGAAATTTACTTCACCGCCTCCTGCATTTGAACAGGCTTCATGTGACCAACCTCGACATCTGTTACACTGAATCCACCCCTCTCTGTCTTTTGAATTTGAATACAGGTCATTACAAAAGATGCAAGCGTCATCACTCTCCTGCTCCTCATCAGATGATGTCACTGGTTCTTCCATTTTCTTTTTCTTTGCCTTTTTATCTTTAGCAGGAGTAGGATTGTTATATTTTTAAATAGGGCCCTTTTTTGTTTATTCTTCTTGCCGCTTCTCTCCCGTTCTATAGTGACCAATTCTGCTTTGGAAGGTGACAATATTAGTATGGCAGTTTTACCTCTTCTCTTGTCATTTACTCTTTTTATTATGCTTTCTGTTTCTCGAGGAAATGGCATTACTACTGCTGGAGAAATGTTAAAGGTTGAGCTAAATGGCTGGGTTTCTATAGTCGGCATTGTTTCAGAAGATGATGTAGAAGGTTGGTGTTCAACATCTCCATTGTATGACGCTTGTTTAAGCTCAGAAGTGTTATCTAGAGGTTTTTCCGTAGTTTTTGATGGCGCAAGTAAATATTCAGGGAATACATCTCTGTTAAAGGGATATATCCCTGTTTTTCCAAACCCCTTCACAGCGGTTTGCACAGTAGCTGCTCTTGAGAAAGCAGCTTTAAAAAGTTTTCCTACTTGGTATATAGTAACGCAGCGTCCAGGGTGATTTATTAGCCATTTCCTGGTCTCCTGTTCATAAAAGGTACTTAAAGGTGCCATGAAAGACACATCGAGTGGCTGCAGCAGATGCGTCGTATGCGGGGGAAAGCATAGCAACACAACATTATTTGCCCAAGCAAGATTGACGAGTTCCAAGCTTTTAGTATGAGAGTTGTGGCCATCAATGATTAACAACACCGGCTTTTTTGGTCCTGGGTTAGAATGCTCAATAAACTTTTTGAACCAGACAAGGAACGTTTCCTTATTAATCCAGCCACTTTCATGGTACACTGCAAATGATCCAGGAGGGGCATCATCCATCAAGAGGGGATTCTCCTTCTTTCCCGGAAATACAAACATTGGTGGAAGAAAATTTCCTGCTGCATTGACACATGTTTCTGCTGTCACAAGCACTCCCCATTCGGCTGATGTTAAAGTGCCAACTTGTTTCTTGCCGCGAAGAGCAAGGACTTTTGAAGGCTTGTTCGCCACTGTCAAGATGCCTGTCTCATCTGCATTATAAATATCATTTGGTGAGAATTTATATTTCGAATATAAGGAATCTAATAAATCAAAGAAAGCGTTGATTGCTACGCGATTGAATCCTTTTGCACGTGCAATTGAGGTTTTTTCAGGATAACGTAGGACTAATCTTGGGTGCCGTTTTAGAAATCCATAAAGCCAATCTTTTCCCGCCATTCTCTTTTCTGTGTTAAAGACATGCGGGATGTTGTTTTTTTCAGCTAATTCAAATGCTAGAGTTCTTAAATCTGACAGCGTAATGCCAAATAATCTCTCTTCTAAATGTATTAGATGTTGCACGAATTCCTTTTCTTGGGCTTCTGAAAAAACTGTTTTATATCTTCCTAGCATTTTTACAGCAGCTGCTTCAGAAGACAGCTTCTTCTGTCGAGCCTCTTTCACCTTCCTCTCTAGAGTTGTTTGAGGAACACTGTAGGCCTTAGATGCTCTCCTGTAGCCCATATTCCCCTCCAACACTTCTTGGATAGCTCCAGCCATACTCTCCTGGGACCAACTTTGCCGATCAGTTTTTCTTTGATAGCGCCCCATTATCAGAAATCTAAATATAAAATAATGTGTGAAATAAAATATCTGAATATAAAATATGTTTATATATAACAATAAAAACTTTTATATTTATAATTATTTTTAATATTTTTTCACATTTTATTTTCTATATTTGTATATTCTATTGTTAAAATTTAATTTGCAAGATATTTTCTCTTAAATACTTATGCATTCCCCATAAAGGATCACTTGT
Organism: Araneus ventricosus; assembly: GCA_013235015.1. NCBI lineage: Eukaryota > Metazoa > Arthropoda > Arachnida > Araneae > Araneidae > Araneus > Araneus ventricosus. Next base: position 2,272,698 of record BGPR01000024.1, read on the forward strand.
ACTCAACTAAGAAACTTAAAGAAATTTATATCACATATTTGTCATAGAATTAAAGCATATAATGTAAGATATTTCAATAATATTCCATGGCGTCTAAAAAGGGGACGACCCCGTTTTGGACTACCAACTATGTCCCCATTTGAGCCGCCAGTGACATATTTTTTAAAAAATGGCGCCTCTTTTTACGGATGTTGGATAATTTATCGAGATATATATCAAAATTTAACTTAAATCTAGAAGAATCAATGCTGTACTTACCAAAATCGTATGTTCTAAGGTGTCTTGATAAGGTCCAATACAGTAAAAGGTTCAAATCGGAGAAAAAAATTGAAAAAAATTCGAAAACTTCCTACAAAAGAACAAACCGTCAAACATGTCAACAACTCGATTCAATATGGCGCATAGACGATAAGGAATGATATAGTGTATTGTATTGATAGATGGCAGAACAAATCAATGAGAAACTGAATGTCCCCATTTGAGCCGCCGTCACCGTTTTAGACAACTCTCCCCTACATAAGCTAGTAATGAATATTAGGAGATATTACCTTCGTGCAGATGAATTAATATATATTATGAACTATATTCGAAACTTAGTTATAATTTTACAAGTTTGGAGGCAGCAAATAATCTTTTCCGTAATAAAATCTATGTTTCATTTATTTGGTTCGACAACTTCCAAGACTCTTCTCTGCATTGATACCGCATACTGTAAGAAATAGTAAGAGTATTTTGGCAAGGCGCGGTTAACATTTTACATGGTACCCTTGCTCTAATTTAAGGGTCGTATAATCAAATAATAGCATTAGAGATTTGACTAAGGTTCTCCTAAGAGTCATATTCTTACTAGCATTTGCCTCATGAAGATCAAGTTAGATTTTATTTTCGAAAAAATGAGCTCTTTGCCAGGTTTTGGTCTCTACCTAAATTTTAATTTAATGCCAGTATATTGCAACATTAAGACAAAAAAGAAATTTGCAGCAAAATGGACCAGTATTTTTTTCGAAAAAAAAAATAAATACCAGGTATGTTTACACCACTATCAAACGATATCATTTTTTTTCGCCTCAAGTAACGTAAAAAAGAAGAAAAAAACAAATATTAACCACCAACTAAGAAACGATTATTCATTTTTGATGATTCTGAATTCTTGAGTTTTAATTTACACAAAATCAGTTACGTGCTTTTTAAAGCTGGTTTAATCTTTTCGCTTAATTTTTCCCTACTTTCTTTTGCTGCAGACATATCGCTAAACATAAGTTTCTATTGAAAAATCCATTACTTTCGTCCTTACTTCTCGACAGTTTTGAGGACAGCCCACTAAAGTGTTCCTTTTAAATAGTTATTACATATTCTGCTTTTCTCCATAGTACAGTTGGCATACATCTGACAGAAATTAAGACATTATTTCTTGGATTTCTGAAAAAACAACCATACCGAAAACCCCCCTTTAAAATCCAACTGAAAATTGTTTGCTAATTTCAGTGCAGTCTTGAAAATTATGGTGTACGAGTTGCTTTACATATGTTATTATCACATATTCGAAGTAAAAAATTGTCTCTAGTCATTTTAATAAGCAGGACCGTTTTATCCATTGGGCTAATTCGGCTGTAGCCCAGGGGCTCAATTGATTCAAGAGCGCCTACAAATTTATTATACTAATATTATTTTAATTTTTAACCAAAAATAATTAAATTATAATTTTAAATATAAAAAAGCTGAGATTTGCCACATTGTAAGATGTTAATCGGAGGACGAGTGACTTTTTTTGCTTCTCAATTATTTAATGGGTAGGTATTTTTTTGGGGGCAGGGAACAAGCCTCATATTACTAGTAAGGGTGTGAGAGGGAGGCAAATAATTCTAGTCCAGGGCGATCAAATTTATTAAGAGGGCCTTGTTTATAAGCTCTTACTTCCAGTATTTATTAAAATTTCGTTTTCATTAGAATATATAAAATATTTAACCTACCAGTACTATTAAACACTTGTAACACTGACACACACCAAATTATAATTTTGTAAATGTTTTAGAGGAGCCGATAATTTATAGATAGATTATTCCTACGAAATATGAGGCAAATTAAAAAGCCCGACAATAAATTTATTTATGAAATGACTTAAATACCTTATTGGCAAATAAAGAGAGATTGTCACAGTATGCAAAAGTATTGCAACTGAATATTCTCCTTAACTCACAGTTAATAATTTAAAGCTAACAAACATGACCTAGTCTTTTCTTCACTCGCCTTTTAGCAATGGTATATCGTGGCGAGAAGTCTGCAGAAATTTGAGAAGCTCGTGATGATTATGCCACTAAACTGTCACTATGAAATCTTTGTTTTATCGACAAACTGGGCGAGAAAAAGAAAACTTTCTACATGTTGATCGCTATTATCATATCATCTTTCATTTTATAATTAAACTTTCTGTCATAAATATCTGAATAAAGGCAGTTTCAGAAATGGCTCATAGTAGAAATAAAAATAATTTACAGTTAAATTAAAACAAACAAAATGTTTAAGAAAGCAACATTTAGGATTATCACAAACATTAATTATTAACTATTTACAAAATTTCTTAACAATATTCTGTTCATTGAAAGATCGAGGAATTTGTTTTAAAATTATGTAAAAGCAATTGATTTTTCATAGAAATATTATTTCTGACAACAACGTCTGACTTGTTAGATTAAAAGAAAACAAGCTTCAAAATTAATTAATATTCAAATAAATTCCGTCTTGGATTTCATTCGAATCTCAATGCTTTGTTTAAGGATAATAAAGTTTAGATCGATATAAAACTCTAAGTAAAATAACACAAGTATGGATAAACACAATTTGTTCACATAATAACATATACTTTCTTAAATAAACTGATTATTAGAGGGGAATGTTACGAACGACATTATTTTCGTTGATTATGTAAACAGAAACCACTAACAAAAGAAAAGTTCATTAAAGTTAGATTGAATTTCACGTGCTTGTCTGTTTATGTTCGTTACCGTTGAAATCCGGAAACAAAGTAATGGCAGACAAACAACTGCTTAACAAAATCAATAGCAAAAGTTAGATAGGAAAATTTTGAATTGGGCTCTCTGAAAAGATTCTAAACCGTCAAAGGTTGCTTGCTTCCTTATGCAAAATTTTATGGCAGTTTGTATATAATCGATGTAATAAAAATTATGAAATTTAAACAGGTTTGTGAGATAAATACTTAAGATGATTTAAATTTATTTATAAAATAAATAAATTGAATGAATATACTCACATTTTTCGATATATTTTACTTTGAAAAATATGTCAGGAAATAAGTACAGTAACCGAACAAAAGGGGGGGGGAAGCTATTTCGGATAAAGATTTTTTCGGTGAAGTCATGAACATCTATTACTATTTTGTATATAATTAGAGTATATAATTCTGCAATTTTTTGATTGTAAAACAAATTAAAAACTTTCTTTGTAGGCTACACTTATGTTCTTTATTAAAGTTAACCCTCCGTCGGGCGGAATGTGCCTGACAGGTACAGGTAAAACAATCGTATCTTATATTGTTAATACTCTTTATTTTTAATTTTATTCTAAAATTAATCACCGACTTGGGAAGATTTGAAAGGAAAAAGTGGGGATATGGTTGCGAAAAATTCTTCTCTATTATTTCCGTGCAGTACAATACGTACTTTTTGTATTTGCGGTTTCAGAGGCATTTCGGATAGCCCGGGTTTCTGTTAACTGTACTTATATACTGTCGGTTTTACTGTACTTAACTAAGTACCTATGTATCGAGCACTTATATATTATTAATGAAAACAGAAAATAAATGCACTCTGTCATAAAATTTTTAACTTGCATATTTCCTAAAAAGTTCAGTTGGTGTTAGAAACATAATTTCAAAAGCGTGAAGATCACTATTTTAGCCTTCCGGCTTAACCGGTATCGGTTGGCTGCAAATGGACTAATCAGAAGTCTGAAATATTTTTATGGAGTTAATTCGTTTATTCCTTTAATTGCGGGTGTGGTTTATAAACCACATATATAAGAAAGTACACGCAGTTAAAGAGTTAAAGTTATAATCACGTGTCAAATGTAACTGATGAGATCATTTGACATCTACCACAGGCTTTCCTGGTTGATGAGGCATTATTTTCTTTTCACATATTTATAGTCTGGAATAGATTTTATTTTTACATATTTATAGTCTGAAATAGATTTTCTTTTCACATATTTATAGTCTGGAATAGATTTTCTTTCTACATATTTATAGTCTGGAATAGATTTTAGTTTCACATATTTATAGTTTGGAATATATTTTCTTTTTACATATTTATAGTCTGGAATAGATTTTCTTTTTACATATTTATAGTCCGGAATAGATTTTCTTTTTACATACTTTATGGACTGAGGGTCTTTTTTGCGTATATTCATAATCTTTGTAGAAAGTAACATATAAGCGCCAAGCCGCCGTTGTACGAGTCACAACAATTTGTGTGCTTCTTATGTAACACGATGATCTCTTCATGTGATATGAATGAGATGATTACGATACCGGACGTCAACAGATGCAGTTGCTTACTTAACCTTTGTGGGCAGGTACGGCGTATATCATACGACAGTGGGTATGTACTGCCTCTTACAGTAAAACTTCGATTAACCGTCACCGTCCGGAACAAGGTTGTGACGGATAACCGAATAGACGGATAACAGAAATCTCTTAATACATATGTACAGTCACTTGATTTCACTGCGGGCTTAGTACGAAAATGGAAATAGAATCCTTTAAAAGTGAATAATACACACACGTTGTATTTAATTTTACTATCTGCCCTCGTCTGTAACTCTATCAAGATAGTGGCTCATCGGAGAGTCTGCCAATAAGAAACTTGGGGATCGCTTGTATTTCTAGTTCATGCAAGCTGATATTTTACTTTCCATCAACAATAGGTTCAAATAAAAATCTTGATCTTTCACAAATTTCTTCTAAAGTGAAATCCTGACACCTTCTTTCCCTATATGTGTTTCTGACTGAATCAGCAATTTTGAATACACAAAATTCATACGGATAATTTTTTTCTGATAAATATCTGTTGTTATCTAGTTAATTAATTTATGTATCAATTTACTTCTTCGTCCTGAAATACACCAGTATTATACTACAGAAGACTTCCTGTTGATGAAAAAGTAAGTTGCTGTTTATATTAATTTATTTATTAATCCTGAAATATATTAGTATTATATCATAGAAGGGTTTTTGTTGATGAAACTAAATTATTTTTCATATGAAACAAATTAGAGAACAGTTTAATGCAGATAACAGTTTCATTATTTCTTATTTTTTACTAACTTTTGAGTTGCTTTTCCAAATATGGCCTCAATGTTTCTTTACCACATCAACTTTTTACGATGCAAAGTACCCACCATGTTCCAGAAAACATATAAGTTGTATACATAGGACGGAAAATACAGAAAAACATTTTATAGAATGATGTTATGTAACTATCTTGCTCCTACAAAGTATATATTGCTCCTGTCCGTCAAATTATGTACTTGTCATAGCAATTTAGATAAAAAATTGAGCTTGTAGCTTTTCCTGGGGTGTTAAATCAGTGGAAAATCCCTTCGAATGGCCAGCGATAATCAGGTAGCATGCATTCATCCCATATACCCTGATAACGTGCTTCCAAGATCTTGAAATCTTGATGCAATCATTCTCTTTGTTCATCTCTTTCGACACCAAGATTTTCAGGGAAATATATCAAGATACTTATACAGAAAATGTACTTTGATGCTCATGTAGCAGCTAAATATCCTATAGAAATACAAGAGTTTATCGACAATTTCAGTGTAATCCTTACTTTCTATCCAAAGTTTCTCACGTGGTCCTCTATCCCACATGCATAGATAACAGGGATATTTTGTGTATTCGCGTTGCTGACCAAAAAGGGAGCATACCATTTTAAGATCAACACATATGACTCAACTGACCATATAATATTGCAACAATTCAATGATTCTCTTTATCTCTATATTTTTCACGAAGAGAAACTGAATGGCCTATTGGGAGTGACGCAAATAAGTTTCCAGCACACACACTTAAAGTTTCGCTTTGAGCAATCGATGAACAGTCACCATTCCCTATTCCTCCATTAAACATAATATGTTATGAAAATATACAAAGTCACTGTCCCTTCTAAAGTACTGTAGATTTTCACTTTCTCTCATCCAAAAGTACGATACTAGGATTCCTTTTTTCAAGCAGGTTTTTCTTATGCAGTCGCGATGCTAAGAATTCTGATGCTGAGTTCTTCTTTGACAGTTCCAAATCACTCAATTTATGCTCATCAAAACCCTTATAAATATCTGCATCCCTGTTGTCACACACTTATCTGTAATTAGGTATTTCAATAGAGGTAAATGCAGCGAAAACCTACTCTGGGATGAATGAGGCTCTGGACATATAGTTGATAGTAAACTAGGATACTTTATGTTAAACTTATTTTCTTGTTATACTCTGATGTTTTCACTACGCAGAAATGACAGTCGCTTAAGCCAGTCGCTTATGACAGTCCGCAAGATCGTCTTCCATAATTCCATATATGAGGGAGGCGCTGTGCGTTTGGCCAATATCTCCTCCATTTCGGCTGCGGTAATCGTATGCATGTAATCAACAGAGAAAAAATTTGACATGATCGAAGAAAACTAAAACTGCTATTTCAAAATTCTCATGCTTGTTTTAGTCAAAATCAGCTACGAATCGAAGTCAACAAATATATGTTTCCCACATTATCAATATATATTTTCAAATGTTAATATTTCTTACTGTTTGATCAGCTCGCTTAATTCTATATCTGGAATACTTCTGCGCCATTTAGAACTGTAGCTTCCATCTCTTCCATCCCGAACCCTCAGAAAGCAAATCTTATTTACAAAAGCGATCGTGCCCGGATTTCTTGAGGCGTGCTTTGATTTCTACCAGATATCTTTTCCTGGAGATCTTGGGAAGCTAAATATTCCGCGCTCGATTGATTCTATTCATGGAAAGATTTGCTTCTTTCATTGGCTCTCTTTGGACGCCGTCGAAAAGATATTTCTGGAATTTCTGGTGAAGTTTCATAAGATGAATTTGGCAATATTGGAAGAATCTTTTCTTTTCTAATATTCATCTCCTCCTGAAGAGATGCATCAGAAGAGTAACGGCTGGTAACTGAATTTTATCGTAAACCTTCTATATTTAATGAAAATTTAGGTGGGATATTGGAGAGACGGTGATGGAAAGATGCAACATTTGATTTAACTTTTAACCTTTGATGTGTTTTAGATTAAAATATATCGTTGAGCCTTTGGAAGAGAACCTTAAAAATTATTTTGGGTACTCACATATAGTAGTGAAAAATATGAAAATTATAAGCTTATCTTTCAATAAGAAATAAATGTAAGAATATTAATAAAGGCAAAATTAATAATGAATAAAGAGGTAACAATGTTAAAACGGATTTATTCGAATCTCTGATAAGCGTAATCATTTAAAAATTACAATGTTTTGCTGATGATTATGAGGTAAAAACCCTCTCTAAAACTGTATCATTTTAAAATATAATTTTGAATAATTAAAGTCATGCTATCTTTTTGACAAAACTTCTAATATACAATTAGATATGTGAAAATTTTGAAGTTTTTTTTCAAGACGCTATTCAAATCTATTTGATTACTTTAGAGTACATTTGACACTTTTCTTAAATAAAATATTATGTAGTTGTTATTAAAGTGATATCCACTAATTTAAAGTAGCTTAAATAAAAAAAATAACTTAAAATATCCCAAGACATCTTTAAGGAACCATCGAGGGCCGCGGTGGCCTAGTAGTAAGGTCTCGGCTTTGGGGCCGGAGGGTGAAGATCCGCCGTGTATAGGGCCTCTTGCACGTTAAATCATACGTAGTGGCCAAACGTCCTCCTGTTGGCGCCGCGTAGAAGTTTGGAGAGGGGGTGACAGCTCAGGTGTCGTCCTCGTCATCTGACCGTGGTTCAAAATTTCGAGGTCCGTCCCAAAATAGCCCTCGTGTTGATTCAAAGCGGGACGTTAATATAACTAAACCAAACGAAATTAACCAACCGTATCTTTGATTTTAATTTTGAATAAATAGTGCAAATAAAGTTCGAGGAACAATAAAAAAAATCTCTGAGTTTACGTTAATAACATCTAACCTTCATCAGACAGTTCTAACATTTCCAAACACATATGAAAACGTAATAAATTATAAGAGTTAGCCTTCGTTTGTATTGTTTTGGTAGAATAAGAGTTCTTCTTAAGCGATGATTGATACATTACAACGTGTCTACGATCTAACTGTAGTAAAAAGTGAACTTTGCCACATACAGAAGTCATTGGGCAGTGCACTTCGCTGTGACTAAAATTTCAGCAAAACATCTTCCTTTAATGAATATTTTATAATAAAATAAATTCTTTAAATATAATTTGATTCTCTGGAAGCTTTTGCATCGGTTGCATGCTCGATAACCAAAAACGTTTGTGTGCAGTATTTTGTTTTTCATTTTAAACTGCGTGAAATCAATGTTTTAACACAGATGAAAAGAAAAAGCAACTAATTAAATCTAATAATAAATAAATTAATTTTAAAACATGATGGGAAAATATCAATAACCCTTTGCCTCATACGGTTAAATAGCCTGCATAAATCTACTATAGTAAACACTTATGTAATGCAAATGGTGTTCGGTATAAGAGCTAGCTTTGATTGTAAAACATCTTGAAATGCTTTTTTCAGAGTTTTCAGAACTTCACAAAGTTATAGCGAATTTTCGTAAGAAGCATAACAAACAAACAGAAAATATAGTTTCAGAAACGAGGAAATAATAATAATAATAAAAGATAATCTTAGGAAATCTTGCACAATAAAGTAAGAAAAAAATCAGTATATGTAAATTCTTCTTAAGTATAACTTCAAAATCCAGACGAGACTGCATTATAGACTAATTTCATTACCAGTAAACCACTCTGAGGGGAAAAAACACACGGACCGCTAAAACTAAATTTACTGATAGGCTTATGCTTAAACTTTTAATTATGCGTATTAATTATGCTTTTAGTTATGCTTAAACTTTTAAACTCAAGTAAAGTTATTTTTATTGAGGCAAGATACTAAATTTAACCATACAGTATCTTCTTATTGTAGGTGTAATTTGATTAAATAGCGTAAATCTTACTGATTTTAATTTATTTAGGTTACTCCGAATTTAGGGAGTCAAAACTTTAAATAAGTTTAGCAATATTGAGGTTTCGGTTTGAAGTAACGCGAGGGCTATTTTGGGACGGAAATCGTAATTTTGAACCATGGTCAGATGACGAGGACGACACCTAAACTGGCACATCCCTTTCCAAGCTTCTCTACCACACTAGTGGGAGGGCGTTTGACGAACGATTTCAGATTTAACCCACATGTACGGCCCACAGATTAGGCGGATATTGGTGGAATCGGATTTCGAGCCTGGAGCCCTCCAACCCCAAACCCCAGACCTTACCACTCGGCCGCCGAGGCCCTTAACTGAAATAAGTAAAACACGAACATTTGAAAACGGGATTATGATATGTGAAGTTACCTATTATATGTGACTATGAAGTCACACGAAATGACTGAATCGATTGCTATTATGTTAAAAGAGATAAATATTTTGAAATATCTAAGCAGCACTTTTAAAAATTTAAAGTATGATCTACAGATAGGGTTGTCGTACGTCCCGTAAATATGGAACTGTGACCGTATTTCACTTCTCAGTCCCGTATTCCTATTTATCCCGTTTTCTCCTTAAACTCTGCGTGAGACACCTGCCAATACTGAGACTCTATTCAACCAGTTCGCATATCTAAACGATTATTTAGAGAAAAATAATATCAACAAAAACTGCGAAGCAACTGGGAAATTGAGTATGGAAGAGAAATGGCTGATTCGCTTTGCAGATACAAAGTATATTGATCAGAAGTCATGTCTAATAATGCTATGCCAATACATATTTGCCATTTCTACCCACAATGCTAATGTGGAGAGAATATTTTCCCTAATGTCAACTCAATGGTCGGACGAAAGAAACAGGTTGTCGGTAGAGACAATTTTAGCAATTTTGATGTGTCATTATAATTTTAAAATGACTTGAGCACAATTTTATAATTATGTGAAAGAAGAAAATGATATAATTAAGGAAGAAAAATCAACTTTAAAATATGAATGGGCTAGAAAGGATGAGCCTCTCTTTTTTTATTATTCTATGTGTTCATGTTATTAAATTGCTTAAAAACTTCATTGTTTTTTTATCAGAGTAAAATAAACCATTACCTACCCACCTTTTTCCTGTTTTATTCATTTAACATTAAAACGTCCAGCATCAATGCTTGGCAATTATGGCAACCCTATCTAAGGATAAATGAAAAAGTTGAAAAGATTAGCATGGAAGTAATCAAATTTTTTACGTGATAATATGTAACAAAACCGCATTTTTCGGTTGTTGTCTTATATTTTGCTGTTAATAAATGCAGCTAGCGATAAATTCTTTCGCTATATAATTACTGCTTTGGTTAAGAAAGCAAAAATCGTCTGGTAAACTGAATCGTATTTTACAAAAAAGAACGTCACTAAAGTTGGAAATATAATGGCAACCAAAATAGGCATCTTTGAATCTGATATATATATATATATATATATATAGAAAACAAATAATAAGCAATCATAGAAGAAGTGTAAAAGCAACATAATCAACATAAACGTTCATAATTCACAAAATGTAAAGAAAAAAAATCCGTGGAGAGAAAATGCTAAGAGTTCTTATAGGGAAAAAATAAACAAAAGGGAGAAGATAATACGCTTTCACCGATAAATTACAGTCTTTGCTTATCTGTTTAAATCTGACATTGATTGATTTTCATGACATTGATATATATATATATATATATATATATATAAACCAAAATATAACTTGTTATATAATATGAACATACAAAACAAAGTAAACAAGACATATCAAATTGAAATTCAAAAACTAAAAATTTATTAATTAAACAAAATAATCAAATTTAAAATAAAATCTAAAAAATTGAAAATAGTATAGATACTAAGAGCAAAAGTTAAGTTTAAACATTTAAATTTTAAAATGTAAATGAACTCTGTTGCTATAAAAACTATTGAAAAAAGGTAATCCAAATATATGGAGTTTTCAACAATTAAATTAGTAGCTTGGCTGTGGACAAGCTTACCCAGATTAAATCAATTTTTCTGATATGTATATAAAACCTGCTGTTCTAAATGCCAGTCGTTTTATATACCAGATACATTGATATTGTAATAATGCTCATAATTTAAAAATTCTCTAATTACATCTGCTTCTCACTCAAGTGTTATTTAAATTTGGACTTATGATATAAAACGTAGAAAATTCTCTTGGTCATGCTCTCTAGTGAAAGTTCAAATAATTACATTCAAATAAAAGTTTGCAAGTAAATAAAAAAATATTTTAAAACATTAAAAGAAACTGAACTTGGATTGGAAGGCGATAATTATTTTAAACTCTAGAATTCTCTACTTAACCATTGAGTTTCTTGCACTATTTTAGATGGGAAAAATTCTATTTATGAGTAAAAAAATAGTTTTGAATTCATCGAATTTATATACCTTAAACCTAGGGCCTAGTTGTGAAATATACTGTTCATAGGAGCAAATTTGTAAAATAAATCCAGAGAATACTATGCACATCTAATTGGCATATATAGATCTGGCAGTTATATTATTATATGTAAAAATCATTTAAATTTAATTAAATGTTGTTAAATCTTTTATTTTGATGGATATATTAAACTACATTATTAAAATACTTAAACGCGGAAGATTTTAAGATCAGTTAGGTAGTAACAACTTTTGCTTCACTATAACATTACAAAATATCATTAAATCCATCATGTTTTGATGCAACTCTTAGAAATGGTATTGCTTTTGTAGGAAAAGTGTTTATTATAGGATCTCCATTAATTTTCTATAAACATTACTATTTTCCTTCTTCATTCAACTAATTGATTCGAAAACAACTCAAATATATCTAAGAAAGAAGCGGGAAAAGTACAGTTAGAACTCAAAATATCATTAAAAAGATGCAAGAATATACTTAAAATGTTCTTAGACTTATAGATAATACACTTATTTTTATTCAAGTAAGTTTTACAAAAAATTACATTATTTTGACAATAGGGAAATGAAAAATAGTTTTTTAAATTTTTATCATAAAAATGTAAGATGACTCTATTTCTTTAAATGTAATACTTCTATGTTTATTTTATAAATACTCGTATATTATATTCTTTTAGTAAAACGAAAATGTAAGGTAATTTTCTTTTTATATTCATATTAAAGCGAAATTTCCTTTATTCTTTGCAGTCCATTTAAAGAGAAGGGGCTTCTTCCGACTAATAATCTCTTCCGAGGAAAATCCTCCCATTTAATTTCCGGTCTGTTTAGAACAAAATTACTTTTCCTTATGCTCAAAATATAGCAATAAAAATCTCATCTTTTGTTCGCTAAAACAGCAGTTTAAGCAGAAAAGATGCAAAAGGTAAAAATGCATGCCCAGCTTAAATCCTGATGGAGGTAAAAACTGAAAGCAAAATAAAGCTCTGCAATCTGTCTGAAGTTTAATTAGCTAGCCATAAACTTGATCCGGAAGTATTTCACACGGAATTTCGCCTTTTTCAAATTAAAGTTTTTTTTCTTCTTTAAAATGACGCAAATAATATTTTTTGTCAAGCATTCGTAATGCTAGAATTAAAGTTCTTATCAAAAACTCTGATGCAAATTAGAATTCTTATAAATTAAATCGCGACAGCAAAAAAATATCGTCTGCGCTTCGAGAATAATTTTGACTCATCTGCATTATTAATGCATGTTTTTTAAAACTAATCAATTTTTTTGCACTCGAAGATATAGATAAGCCTAGAACTTTAAATGGATTTTATAATGTATTAGCTCACAGAAAAACCTTCCCGAGGAAGATAAAAAAAAAGTTGTGTGTAATTGTTCTTAAATAATGCTAATTGTTTGGCAGGCGATAAATGTTTTTTTTATTAATTATTTTTTTAAGTTAGTTAAATGTCAGCATTTACTATACTCGAAAGATAATTTTTAAAATCATTTGCTGTATTTTAAAAATGAAGTTGACTATTGCTTTCAAGCCTTGTTATGAAATCCTATGTGTGTAAGCATGTCTAGCTAAAAAAATATACAGAGAAACCTCGCTTAAAGAGCATAATCCGTTCCGGAGTTTTTTTTTCGCAATGCGAAACAGTCGTTAAGCGAGGCAATTTTTCCCATATAAATTAATGTAAAATACGATAATGCGTTCCATGCCGAAAAATTACTCAATAAATTTTGTGCAAAATATTTATTCAAAGAAAATTATATATAACCCACGGCTTCTCTTAAGTACTTCTTTGGCTGTTCTCTTGGCGTCTCCTTAACGAGGTCGGATAAAATTACTTTCTCTTTTTCGCAAACGATATTCTCATTTATAATGTCACCTTGCACTTGAATGCCGTTTATCCGAATGAGAAGCAACCAATCAACATCGTCAAGAATACGCAACCGTTGTAGATATTCTTTTCACTCCTTTTGTAGCATAATCTCCTTAATCATGTCCTTGTACTTGAGGATAGTGCAAATCTTTGATGTAGACTGATTGCATGTGCGTACTAGATCAGCCATGCTCCAAACTCATTTACGCTTTCCAATGATTTTACGTTCATTTACTTCGTTATGTCTGATTTTACGGATAAAAAATGTAAGATCACAAGCGACTCCTAAGATACTAGCGGAACGAGTGTTAATCACGGACCGATGTAGCCCGCGCACAGTCCGGGACTTCCCATCTCCTCGTCACACGTTATGAGAAACATTGCTCGTTAAGCGAGCCAGTTTTGACGTAGACTTACGTCTCTCCATAGTGGTCTAATGGTGAGCCGGGAATGGAAAAAAATTATGATGCTTTTCGCGCTAAAGTTAAATACTTATAGCTCCGCAACCAAATAACATAAAGAGTTGATTTTAGTTTCATTTAATAGAGAACGATGGAATTTGAATATTGCAAAAAAGAATTTTAGAATTTGATTTGGAATTACGGTTTAGTCACAGTCGACTCGCAAAGTTGGCGAAAATCACGAGAAAGTTTGATGACGTTACAGCTACCGATGCGCGCGCACGCAGACTAAGTCAATTCATTCATCGATTGCGCGAAATATTACTCAAGAATTGCTGAAATGCGTCGAATTTCGTGCTAAAGTTAAACGCTTGTAGCTAGCTCCGCAACCAAATAACATACAGAGTTGGTTTTAGTTTCATTTAACAGAGAAAGGTAGACATCTAAGATTGCAAAAATAATATTAGAATTTTTAATTACGGTTTATTCACAGTCGATTTGCAAAGTTGGTGAAAATCAAGAAGAATTTTACATAGATAGAGTCACATAGTAACATTAGACTAATAGTCACTGTAGACTGTAGAGTTAATAGTCACATAAAGCTACTTTAGTCACAGAAATTCACAGTTGAGTAAGGTAAGTAAGTCTACGCGTCTCAATCCCAGCGGCCGTTTCGCAGAGACAGCCTCCAGAAGATTTTTTTGCAATCTATTTTGCTCGTTATGCGAATTACTCTTTATGCGGGGTGCTCGTTAAGCTAGGTTTCACTGTTAAAGAAAAATTCAACTCATTAAAAAGACGTGTTTATAAGATATTTGCTACATTCATCTATTAATAGGAAAATCATCCAATCTAGCAAAGGCAATTGTATACAGTTATGTGAATAAAAACAAACTCCATTGAGTATATTTTGAAAGAAAATGATTTTCGTAAAATATTGCAGAATAAATTAGTGAAAAAAGATACGACGTTGAACGACTGAGTTCAGTTTTAACAAAATACAGTCCTCTTTTAAAACAGTGAACTCGAAATCCACTACATGGCAATTAGTTCCTGGTTGTATAACTGAGTCCAATTTACAGTCGTTTCGTTTCCCATGTGTGTTCAGTTTTAAACAACGAAAGAAATTCTTTAAAATGCAGTTTCGACTTGAAATTTTACATTTGTAAAAGAATCTTTATTATACAGTTATTTAATGCTCAGTAGGAACATATTTTTATATATAAACGCAGCATTTCACTCGAAACTATTTTTTTTCAGACATAAATTGAAAAACATTTCGCATGAAAGACATTTTCTAAAAACTGAATTTAGAAAAAGAAAATTTGATTAAACGAGTATCTATTAAATTAAAAATTATATATGTTTGAAAGACAAGACTCTGGTGCAAACGGCAAGTTTTTTGGATTTACTATTATTTAACTATTTATTTAATTATTATTTTTTAAACAGATTGTTTTATTCAAACTCATGTAAGAGGCTGAATATTTATGCAAATAACGTCTAAAATTAAATACAAATCTTGTAATTTTATTGACTGGGATAAAAATGATCATCTTTATTAATAACAAAAGCCAAAGTGTGTGTGTATGTTGCACTCTACGGGACAGACCATTGAATCTAGAGCTACCAAATTAGCTTAAACAAACTTTGTGGATGGGAATGCGCACTTCGAAGCGATTTTTCTGAAAGTTTAATTAATTATAAATTAAGGGAAATTGTGGCATTTTTCTGATATGACTTCCCAAAATACTACAGCAGAAAAATCATTTCTATATCACTTTAAAATTCAAAAATTATATTTTCAATGACATCACTTTGTTTGTCATACAATTTTTTCTCTTATTTTAATAATATATTAAAAATTCTTTTGAGTATATTTACAACATAACTTTTCAAAGTTGCAACGAAATTCAAATTATCTTCATTGTTGCTACAAATATTTTAAACTTGATATTTCTGATCCATTAATTATTACCTTTGTTGATTACCAAGGTATAAATAGTAGCTTAATTTTTGCATGTTGAATAGTGTTGTTTTTAATGCATATTTTTAATAAACCTTTTAATGTTTAAAATATTTTTCGGTAATTACAGTTAATAGTAGGAATAGATAGAAGTAAGCAATAATTAAAATTTCTTATAACAGCCCAGTTTTAAACTTTCCTACAACCCTTTACTGTAATATAATTATTGGATGTATAAAATATATTATCATCCTTTTAGCTTTAATGTTTGCTTTCTTATTGCAGTATACTGAATCAATAAACAAAATCTCTCTAAGATATGACATAAACTATAAAACACATTCGGTAGTACACACAAGACAACGATACTGACTGATTCTACTTACTATCCTGACATTTTTTTATGAACATGTAAGCAAGCAAGTTATCGGATTAGTTGAAGTTTATTCGTTTCCCATTTCAGATTAAATTTAAATATTAGGTGGGATTGCGGAGAAGTAAGGAGGTTGAATCATTTCCCATCTCATATTAAACTTCAAATATTAGGAGGGATTGCGGAGAAGTAAGGAGGTTGAATAATTTCCAATTTCAGATTAAACTTCAAATATTAGGTGGGATTGCGGAGAAGTAAGGAGGTTGAATCATTTCCCTTTTCAGATTAAACTTCAAATATCAGGTGGGATTGCAGAGAAGTAAGGGGACGCGTAACACGATGAACAGGATTGGTGTAAGGCTTCTAAAATAGTACGAGTTAAATGTCTATCAAAATTGGAAGTTAACATTTTCTTTGTTGTGGAAACCTTCAAGAGCAAGGTTAAGTATAAAAAAATTCACTGAAATTTTTATTTACAACCAGTAATCCCTTTGAACTACCTGATACCCAAAGGCGGCTAGTAATTTAATGTTGAGAAATTGTTTTAACATTGAGATTCTGTTTATTATCGTATTAATTATTCCGCAATAATACTGTTGAAAAGTATTAATATCCTGATTGTTGCCTTTGTAATCCAGAGACTATAGGACAGGGGTAAGGAAACTTTTTGCACTGGAAGACCTCATTTACTTTCGGAAGTTGGGCAAAAGGCCGCACGAATAGAATCGTAAGGGTTATTGTGCTGTAATTGTTATTAAATTACAGACAATTATATATTTCAATGCAAATTGTAAATAATGTTTAGGCCGTATAAGAAACTGAAAAAGGCCGCAGGTTCTCCACCCCTGCTATAGTAAGGTGACCAATTCTTTTACAGTGAAAAGGAGGACGCAAATAAATTGAAGAAATAAAGCATCTTAAATAAAAGAAACATTTTATGCATTGCAACCATATTAGAGAATACACTATAATATGATAAATGCATAATAAAACGTTTGTAACATTTTAAATTTAAATTATGCTTTTACATGCCTATAAATTATTATTTAAATGAGTACTTTTCCACTAAATGATTATTTTTTTTCCAAAATATCGTCTTTTAGCAATACATTGGAAATATCTGAACACGAAATATCCTTCATATTGACTTTTACTTTAAGAGCTGCAGCTAAAAAATCAGCATCCAATCTCGATTTCTACTTTCTCTAAAATTCATTAGCAATCGGAAAAGTCCTTTCAACTGTTGCATTAATTCCAAGGCAGCACAACGTAAATTGAAGAAGAATAAATAAATTTTCAATGAAAGATATTCATTTTTGAGATGGCTGAATATTTCCACCCATCTTTTTATCAATTTCAACGTGTTTATTTTCCCATTATATTAATTTTTCAGAATTTAAACATACATTCAGTCGTCTAATTCAAATATCGAAAAGGAGGACATATAGGAGGAAAGTTTTCGAGGGAGGACAGAACTTACAAAAGAAGGACTGTCCTCCCTAAAGGAGGGCTGTTGGTCACCTTATGCTATAGGATATTGAGAAACCACATTTAATACAGAACTTCTCTCGATGTCATCTGAAGAAAACATCTCGGATTTTGTTTTTGCCCTTCGATAGATTTTACATTTAAGTGAAAAATTACTAGGTTCTTTCGGGTTTTATAAACAATTATTTCTGCATAACAATTTTCGACGAGTGAGAAAATGAGGAATGATTTTTGCATTATAGCAAAACTTAAGAAATCTTTTCTTGTGGTTGATATTTGTCTAAATTTTGTATTGATCTAATTTATATGGCAGCATTAGCGAATTTTTAACCATTCCTAATTTCCCAGTTTTGTACACTTTCGATTATTTTTAAAAATGGACTGAATATATTATTTTTTTGTATTAAATTTTGTCCTGGATGCTTTAATAAATTAAGGGAAAATTATACCTTAAATTTTAAATATCAAAAAAAGATTAAGATAATATCTCTCACATGTCTTAATCAGAAAGATGTCGAATAAATTTAGATTACGAAGAGGAGTGTAGGTCTATTTTAAATTTCTTTTCTTGACAGCAACTTTATTTACGATGAAATTTCTTAATCACTTGAACTGATTTAACTTCATATATTTTAAATATTTTTAAAGGCACATCAAAATTAGAGTTATTCCTCGTAGAAAGCTAAAGAACAAAGAAAACAAAAATCGTGAATCTCGACAAACTGCGAAAATTCTTTTTAACATTTTTTATCAAGTTGAAAAACACACGTCAGTGACAGCTGTAGTAATTAAAATAATACAGTACTTCAAAATTTAAGATTCTCTTTTGAATCCTTTTCGAAAAATTCAACGATTTACCTGAAACGTAAGTGCAAAATAAATAAGGCGAAATGCTTTCTTAAATTTAATAACCAGTTGCCCTTTTCTTTCAGTTTCTTAAAGAAAAGCAATATGCTTCTTTTTGAGACCGTAATTAATTTTCGTTTACTTTATCGACTCATATCATGCTCCATTTTATCATAAATGTACGCTGGCCTTTTTTTGCAATCACTTTTTGTTAAAATGAGATTTCTCCCTTTGAAGTTAAGGCGTTCCAGACAACAAGCTCATTTAAAGTGAACCGTTCGATTTTATTCCCGCCTTTTCTTCCCTATTTTCTTTAATACACGAAATGGAAGCACGAAGTTTCTCAGCTTTTATTCTTTAGAAAGCAATTGATACGAGAAATGTTTTACAGCAAAATTGTTTCATTTGGGGATTTTTTTGAAAAAGACTGTTCTTTCTATCCTTAATAATTCAACATAAAATGATTATAAAAGAATTTCACGCAACAATTTGTTTTTCAGTTATGTATGAGTCTTTTCACAGCAGCGTATTTTCTTATAAAAAGATGGCAACTATTATAGTAAATTTTGAACGAAGTAAAGAGTCGAGAAAGAAATGGGTTGGTTCTTTATTTTCACAGTTTTAATAAATAAAAGGTTGGAAAAAATTGATCTAATATCATAATTTTATTTCAACACGTTAAAAAAGACATGATTTTTTTTAAACGCATAGGACTGAAAATTCAAGCATAAATGCAAATTGTAATTACATTTCTTGTCAGTTTTATTGATTCTTGTATTACTGAAAGGAATTTTTTAAGCGAACATTCAACGAAGTAGATTTCTCATAACAAAAATTAGTTATTTCATTCACTTTATTTTAATGTTTATCTGAACTGGGAGATTAATTTTATCGATTTAAAAATAACCTTCATTGGAATTATCATAAAAATCTTCATAAAAATTATTTTTTTAAAATTTTAATTATCGAATTAATTTTTACTAAATACCAATTGTTAATTAATTTTAATAGTTTCTTTAAATTAAAATTTTTTATTTCTTGGTTATGAATTATCGTTCTACCTTTAATCAACTGAAAATTGCTTTTGCTCATATTGAATGGTTCGTCTTAAGAGAGTCTTGAACGAGATGTGATAAAGAGCTAAGGCTCAGCGATATAATGAAAGCTGGTATTTTTTTTAAATTGAGCCCCTTCAAGCTTCACCTAGCTGCCTATAATGGCGTGTGATGCTTGAAAGCTGGAATTTGGGGAAGTTTCTGAATGAAGTCAGATTATGATACTGTTATGAACCTGTAATGTCGGTTACCACTAGTGTTATTTTTATGGTTGGAAAGGAACATTTACAGAGATTCTATGGGAATGGAAGTCAACGATCCCTGACCTTGGAGACCATTTTGGCAAATGGTGACAAATTTGGCGACTTTGGCTACAAAATAAAGGTAAAAAATGCTAGAATTTTCTCGCTATCTCTATTAGAAGCGAAGATGTATAGAATGTTCTATATTATTCTATGTGACGTCTCATCCTTTCCGAAAAGGCATAAAAAACCGGAGGTGCTGAGATAAATAATGATCGTCTTTGGATTTAAGACCTCTTTGGAGTACAAGTGTGTTTGAACGTCTTTGGAGTCGTTGTCCGCTGTGAGAGCTGGTAAGCTGATAGACGCAGAACGGTGCTGAAAGTGTTATTGCTGTTCTTATTAGTGAATTGCTATCTGTTTGTGTTGCTCATGCAAGTGCTGTTTTTCTTGTATTTTGTGCTTCATGTTTTCGGAATAATCGTGAATAAAACGTCGTTCTCCGTTACCTGCTTGTTGGACTGTTTTCACGGTACAGACAACGGACGATTTTTATAACAGTACGTAATAACACACACCAAATGTGCAGAACCAGTTTGATACCATTACTCATCTTATAGAAGCAAAATGTTGTGACGTATAGACACAGATTAGTGTTATGTGACAGCACAGAATTAGACAACGTGCAGTCAGATACTAGGTGACATGAGCCGTTGCATTTGTTATATAATCATGATGCAACGTGAATTGATTCCATTGGATGCGTCACTATTTGCATTCAATATGGACACTATGAAGAAAGGAAGCTCTCAGATGAATTCTGTACAAGGGCATTCAGAAGAGATCTCAGTCTTTTCACTCTTCTATCGCACATACCAAACAGTATTGTCATGAGCAAGAAAGACTTTGAACTATCATTTCAACAGGCCATATGCGACTCATTATTACAAGTACGTTAGACTCCTGGCTATCTGCCGTAATGTGTCTGAACGGCAGGCTGGATAACAAAAAAGCCGGATAAACCAGAATTCAATAAACGTCTTACTTTCTGCCCAATATTGTAGCATTAAAAACACACTTTTTATACCAAAACCCACTTTTATTAATGCTTTCTGAATTCTTCTTTTCAAATTTTTTATTAATTATTATTTTAAATTAATTATAAAGTTCGTATTCTTTATAAATAAATTTAAAATTTATTACCAGAAAAGGATGTCAAAGAATAAAAATATTGTGCATATTTTAAGTGCCAAACTTTAAATATGCACAGTAATTTTCATAATGCGAAATGTTAGTACACGAAATATAAAAGTATGCAAACTGTACAGTATGAATACTGTTCCGAAAATTGTCCTGTGGGTGTACGGTGAAAACAGTCCAACAAGCAGGATAAAAGAGAACACGAAGCACATGTAACAGTAACAATAACACTTATACAGATTGTCAACACAAACAGACAGCAAATCACTAGCAATAACAGTAACAGCTCTTCCAGATCTAGCAACACAAACAGACAGCAATTTACTAATAATGACAGTACCAGCACTTTCAGTATCGCTAAGCTCACCAGCTTTCCAGCTCGCACTGCAGACGAAACTCCAAAGTGATTCTTCAAAGGCGTTCGCACTGCAAAGACGTTCCCAGTCGAACAACGCACACTGCTCTGTGATCCGAGCATGGTCTATTTATAGTCTCCCCGACAGGCCGTGACGTCACTTGGAATCATCTGGATAAATACGGATCTCCGCCCCTAATACAGATATCAAGAAAATACTAGTATTTTTGAGATCCAACCTTTTGCTTCCAAAGTTCACAAATTTGTCGCCAAGTCGCTAAAATGGTCACCAAGTTTGTAGCTAAGGTCGGGGGGAGAATGGTTCCATTCCTTCGGTATTTCCATACATACCCCTGTAGAACTCTCTTCCCAACCACAAGACTAATATTGCTGGGAAGTGACTTTTCATGTTTGTAACAAAAAATATAGGGGAGAGTTGTCTAAAAAGGGTATGGCGGCTCAAATGGGGACATTCAGTTTCTCATTGATTGTGCTGCCATCTATCGGTAAAATACATTTATATCGTTCCTTATCGTCTATGCGCCATATTGAATCGAGTTGTTGACATGTTTGAAGGTTTGTTCTTTTGTAGGAAGTTTTAAATTTTTTTCAATTTTTTTGTCCGATTTGAACCTATTACTGTATTGCACCTTATCAAGACACCTTAGAACATTCGATTTTGGTAAGTACAGCATTGATTCTTCTAGATTTAAGTTAAATTTTGATATATTTCTCAATAAATTATCCAAGACCCGTCCAAAGAGGCGCCATTTTTTTAAAAATATGTCACTGGCGTCTCAAATGGGGACATCGTTGGTAGTCCAAAACGGAGACATCCCCTTTTTGGACGCCATGGAATATTATTGAAATACCTTATATTATGCTTTAATTCTATGACAAATATGTGATATAAATTTCTTTAAGTATTTTAGTTGAGTACAAGTGATTATTTATGTGGCATACATAAGTATTTAAGAGAAAATATCTTACAAATTAAATTTTAACATTAGAATATACAAATATAGAAAATAAAATGTGAAAAATTATTAAAAATAATTATAAATAAAAAGTTTTTATTGTTATATATGAACATATTTTATATTCAGATATTTTATTTCACCCATTATTTTATATTCAGATTTCTGATAATGGGGCGCTATCAAATAAAAACTGATCGGCAAAGCTGGTACCAGGAGAGCATGGCTGGAGCTATCCAAGAAGTGTTGGAAGAGAATATGGGCTACAGGAGAGCATCTAAGGCCTACAGTGTTCCTCAAACAACTCTAGAGAGAAAGGTGAAAGAGGCTCGACAGAAGAAGCTGTCTTCTGAAGCAGCTGCTGTAAAAATGCTAGGAAGATATAAAACAGTTTTTTCGGAAGCCCAAGAGAAGGAATTTGTGCAACATCTGATACATTTAGAAGAGGGATTATTTGGCATTACGCTGTAAGATTTAAGAACTCTAGCATTTGAGTTAGCTGAAAAAAAACAACATTCCGCATGTCTTTAACACGGAAAAGAGAATGGCGGGGAAAGATTGACTTTATGGATTTCTAAAACGGCACCCAAAATTAGCCCTATGTTATCCAGAAAAAACCTCAATTGCACGTGCAAAAGGATTCAGTCGCGTAGCACTCAACGCTTTCTTTGATTTATTAGATTCCTTATATTCGAAATGTAAATTCTCACCAAACGATATTTATAATGCAGATGAGACAGGCATCTTGACAGTGGCGAACAAGACTTCAAAAGTCCTTGCTGTTCGCGGCAGAAAACAAGTGGGCACTTTAACATCGGCCGAACGAGGGGGGCTTGTGACAGCAGAAACATGTGTCAATGCAGCAGGAAATTTTCTTCCGCCAATGTTTGTATTTCCGAGAAAGAAGGAGAATCCCCTCTTGATGGATGATGCCCCTCCTGGATCATTTGCAGTGTACCAAGAAAGTGGCCGGATTAATAAGGAAACGTTCCTTGTCTGGTTCAAAAAATTTATTGAACATTCTAACCCAGGACCAAAAAAGCCGGTGTTGTTAATCATTGATGGCCACAACTCTCATACTAAAAGCTTGGAACTCATCAATCTTGCTCGGGCAAATAATGTCGTGTTGCTATGCTTTCCCCCGCATACGACACATCGGCTGCAGCCACTCGATGTGTCTTTCATGGCACCTTTAAGTTCCTTTTATGAACAGGAGACCAGGAAATGGCTAATAAATCACCCTGGAAGCTGCGTTACTATATACCAAGTAGGAAAACTTTTTAAAGCTGCTTTTTCAAGAGCAGATACTGTGCAAACCGCTGTGAAGGGGTTTGAAAAAACAGGGATATATCCCTTTAACAGAGATGTATTCCCTGAATATTTATTTGAGCCATCAGAAACTACGGAAAAACCTCTATATAACACTTCTGAGCTTAAACAAGCGTCATGCAATGAAGATGTTGAACACCAACCTTCTACATCATCTTCTAAAACAATGCCGACTGTAGAACCCCCAGCCATGTAGCTCAACTTTTATCATTTCTTCAGCAGTAGTAATTCCGTTTCCTCGAGAAACAGAACGCATAATAAAAAGAGTAAATGACAAGAGGAGAGGTAAAATTGCCATACTAACATCGTCACCTTACAAAGCAGAATTGGAAACTATGAACGGGAGAGAAGCGGCAAGAAGAATAAAAGAAAAAGGGCCCTATTTAAAGAAATTAACAATCCTACTCCTGCTAAAGATAAAAAAGCAAAGAAAAAGAAAATGGAAGAACCAGTGACATCATCTGATGAGAAACAGGAGAGTGATGACGCTTGCATCTTTTGTAATGACCTGTATTCAAATTCAAAGGACAGAGAGGGGTTGATTCAGTGTAACAGATGTCGAGGTTGAGCACATGAAGCCTGTTCAAGTGCAGAAGAAGGCGAAGTAAATTTCATATGTGACTTTTGTAATTAATTACTTTGCTGTAGGAAGCTAATGCCTGCTTAAAACAATAGTGGACACTTGTCTTGTATTCTTATTTTGTCATTTTAACTTCCTTTTCTTTCACCAATTAAGTGTTCTTTGATACATTTTCGAATTAAACCTTGAATGTTCATTGTTTTATATGAATACCCCATTTTACCCAACCGGTTGTACTAAACGGGGACTTTGCTCATTTTCCAGAAAAATATTTTTCTACCTCATCCTAATTATTTTTTTGAACTAACAACCTCGTGTTCTGATAGTCTAGGATCTATTCTAAAAAGAAAATAGTTTGAATTTTTTTCCTTTAAAATATTTTTTTGGCAGGCCAAAATATGTTAGCGTCCCCGTTTTGGACAACTCTCCCCTACTTTTAAAATAAATAAAACTTTAATAACGAGAAACGCAGTTTTAAGTCTTTCGAAATTTATTTATCTATTTATTATTGTTTTACTGTTATTTGTTAATTGATTATGAAAAGCTAATGTGAAAATAATAATGTTAAAAGCCCGGTTTAAGATGAAAGAGTCAAAACTGACAGTTTTTAGTTTTTGATGAAGTCCAACTCTTTGGTAGAACAAACTGTTCCTCAATTTAGTGCAAAGAATTATATTTTACACTAGGCCGGATAGTCGCGAACCGGATAATCGAGAGTCTACTGAATTGTGATTCTCCTTCTTTTAGTGGCAAGGATTCCTATTATTATATTTTTTATTTTGTGAGATCATCATCTTGCGTTTTTGGCGTGAATACGTCATTATTTCTTGTTATTGATGTTGTAAAATGCGTGTTAAAACAAAGGCTAACGAAAACTGTCCCTTTAATGACAACACTCTGAGCAGAATATGAGACGGAAATTGGTTGTTTACAACCTCGGATCTTGGCTAATGTGTGACAAATAAGAATAGTAACATGTCGTCAGAAGAAACGAATGCATCTACCATTGCTTATGTATCCATGGAGGCCTTTTTCTGGACATAAAACTACCCAAGTTTTTCCTAAACAAATCTCAGAGATTTCAATGAAGGTCCTGCACTTTTCACAGAACTATAAACAGTGGCGATTCTGGGGGGGGGGGGGGGGGGGGTCTATGGGGCTGACGAGCCCCCAGAGCTAAACCAGATTTTTTGATTTTATTTAAAATCACTACAACTGTTTGTTCTTAATCTGCCTTTTTTTTAAAAAAATGAATGAATAAATAAATAAAAAAAACCTTGACAACATTTCTTCCTGGTTTGACAGAATCAAAAATATCTCCACTTTTGTAGTCATTTCACTCGTACTTGTACGTTCTCCCGGTCGAAAATACTTTTGGGCTAAGTATTTCATTATGTTTTCTATTAAATTATCGAAAGTATTGTAGTGTTCTTTATGATTCTTATTGTCAGGTGAGTATAGTCTATAAAGTGACAGTGTTTTGGTTTACAAAGGCCATGAGGATTTTGACATTCTTCACGACGATACAAAATTTTTATGAACTCAGCCCTTCCCAGACCCAAATCCTGGATTCGCCACTGACTATAAATCAATGTAAAATTGTTGCCTTCGAAAAATTGCCACCATTTTAAGTGCGAGTCTTGGGCTTTTAATTATACAATAAAAGCGAGTTTTAATCTGCTAATAATAATTTTTGATTACTATAACTGTTATAGTGTGAAGAGCTGTGTATAGGGATTCGTATTTGTCTGTTTAGATTCGATTGTAATTTGCGAAATATTTATTTAATTTACAGCATATTATTCTGTGATAACTGCATTACTGCGTCTGTAAATAATAGCAGCAAAAATAATTCCACAGACGCCTTAAAAAGGTGTTTAAGTACAAATACTTAAAATCAATCAAATGTTCAATAAGATCTCCAGATGAATGATGAAATTACGAAAGCAAACAAAAATAAAGTTTAAAAGCAGTTTTGATTTCGCATATCGTTATCAGAACAAGATCACACAAACAGGATTCTCAGAGCATAGATTTTGTTGTTGATCGCATTCGGTACAAAGTACAATATAGTATTAGTGTACCATACAGTACAAAGTTAAAGTAGAACTAAAATAACTCCTAAATTATAGGTGAAGCTATTGTCAATTTAAAATATTGAATGAAATAGTATTACTATTATAATTAATTAAGTATTACTAGTTATAAATTAAATAGCATAAATCATACAGAATTAAATATGGACGAGTTTTCTGGTTTGTGTACATGCCTGTAATACGTATTTCCTGTGTAATACTAAATCAATGGATCTTCAAAGCGGAAGTCCAACATACAAGCATATAAAGTCAAGGTTTTTAAAGGAAGTAAACAAACCAGAAAACTCGTCCATTTTACAATATGAAACAGCGTCATTGCTATACTGCTTGCTTTTGTCAATAAATTGACATTTGTCATTTTTTGTCCTAAAATCTGCTGAGTAGTTTTTATTGAAAATAACAGAATTCACTAAGGACATTTCTGAACAATACAAGCCGTTTAGCAAAACACGAATTTCGCAAAGAAAATTTTGTGATTGTATCTTGCTAAAGTTGATTAGTTTCTTTTTGTCCAAAACAAGGTTAATCGTCTCCATTCTATTGCAATAATTTAATCCTTTACAAGACCGTCAGCAAAACCTATTTTTCGGAGAAATTATGTTTCCAATACTTTTATTACATTTGGAATTTTGACACATTTTCCCGCAATCCTTTAAACAGAAAATGGCGTGTCAGAATATCTAATAAATGGCGTCGCTTAGTTCACTTATTCATTGATTCTAGCGACAGACTTTTCATACTGATTGTGTTTTGAGATAACTCATCTGTAATGTTGCAAAGGGAGCTTTCTGATTTGATTTTACGATGTAACAATGTCTGGAAATCCCTTGCATTCTCTCTTTGATAATACAGAAGAATGTTCTGCCATATTGGTTACCGCAACAACATTTGTCGCTTGGTAATTTTCATTACATATCGATCACATTAAATACAAAGTATATACAAAATAACTACGGTTTGCGAAATATATATAAAAATCGACTGTCGTAGAATATGTCTTTTCAAATACTAATATTATCATATTTTCGATGGCTTATTAAAATTGCCACCTTTTTACTTAAAGTCTACTATCTCAATGTTGTTTTTGATTTATTTAGTTTGAATTAAAATAATAATATTTTATTGCGACGGATGCCAAAATAATATTTTAAATGAATAGGTAAAATATTTACTGCATTTTGGTAAATAACCCAAATCGTTAAATCGGCAGTTATGTGATTGAATAACTTTCTCTACTACTTTCCCTAGTTCAGGCAAAAGAAAAATGTTTTTTTTTTTACCATATATATCCAGTTATTTCTGATGCCGTTTCTGATATCGGCTCAGTATAAAACCAAAGCTGGGACCGTCACGAGTACTAGATTTTTATTGCCCTCGGAATTGGAGGCCTGGGCAAATCGGAAGGGTGACAACACAAGCAGAATGTGGGAAAAAAAGGGGAATTTGGGAAGGAAAAGTTGGGAAGGAAGAGTTTGGGCAGAAAACGGGAGTTATCTCCTCTAGACTTTCTCGCATACTCCCTATTAAAGGTGTCATGTGTCCACATGAAAATTACGGACCTTGGCCAAAGCTGAGACCTCCACGAGTACTAGATTTTTATTGCCCTCGGAATTGGAGGCCGGGACAAGTCGGAAGAGTTACACCAATGTTGTTTCTGATTTATTGAGTTGAGCACTTGATAATAAGAATAGTAACATTTTATTGCGGTGAATGTCAAAATAATTTTTTAAATAAATAATTAAAATATTTAAAAAGAATTTTGATTTATCTACTGCGTTTTGGTAAACAACCCAAACCGTTAAATCGGCAGTTAGGTGACTAAAATAGGGTTTTGATACCGTGATCTAACTTTTCATTTTAGTTCAGTATAATAACAAAGTACAACAAAGTTACTGAATTGCTAGAAGTTGCACCTAACTTTTCTGTTATGTTTTCAGCCAATTGACCCCTCTCTAAAATAAATTAAATATATTAATAAATATGTAAAAAAGTTAATTCTATCTCTTTTGAAGACACAATAAAATTATGGTGGTTCTTTGAAAATAAATCATTATTACCTTTTTATAGACGAAAAATTAATAAAACATATTGAAATACTAAGAAAATTAATTTCACAATTCATTAAAACTATTACTACGGTTTTCAATTACCTTCTGAACAAAACAATTTAATTAATTTTCTAGTGAAATATAATCTTTGAAGTCGACGCAATTGCGTCGATAGCTAATCCTTTTCATAGAAACCTAACATCATTTCAACATTTATTTAAATGCTAAAAGAAGACAAATTTTAATTAGTTGATTTCTTGTTCTTTAACAGGGTAAATAATTATTTAAAGTATTCTGAAAAGACTCTAGAGTAGCTAAATATGTTTTGAATTAAAATAAATTTAATAAAAATAGTTTTAAAAAAACGTATATTTATTAGTGTACTAAAAAGTAGGATTTTTTTTTAATTTTAATTATTTTCTACTTTTCCGTCTTTCATTTATGACTCATTATCATAAAGGTAAGGAAATCTTAAAATCATTTTTTTCTTAAATTCCCTATAAAATGGTGCCGCTCTTACGGATTCAAAATTAAATTTAATTAATCGATTAGTTGATAATTAAGTTCTAAAAATATTAAAATAGTGAATTATCATCGAGAGCATACAAGTGTTTAAAACTGCATTTGTAATTCTATTGTAATTGATTTGTATTCTATATACTAAGTGCTCAAACAAAACAAAATTTGAAAACTCTAGCTCAGTGGTTTCCAACCTTTCTTCACTCGCGTACTCCTTGGTTAATTTTCTTATTATCGAGTACCCCCTACTGTAACCCCAGCACAAAAAGTTTTTATCAATAACGATAAGGGCTTAGGTTAGCTTAAGAGTCAAACGACTCAGGACATAATAAAATTTGTAGGACTGATTTTTGATTTGACATTTTATTCCATTTTTAAAAATATATTAGTTCAGCGTCAAAAGAAATTAAAACAGTATTAAAATAATTTCACACTAACTTATGAGAGCTAACACTTACTCAATCACTAGATATTAATTTTTTTCTTGCTTTTTCTTATTTCATGATTAGGCTTTTGGACTCGTACAATTTTCACTTGCATTTCACATACGAACTTGAGTAAGCGAAATTCTAGAATATTTTTATGCTTTATGTTTTCCGCCATTACTAAGATGACTTTCGCGTACTTCTAAATGGGGTACTCTTGCCACAGGTAAATAATTAGCAAATGCAGAAAAAACAACAAAAAGGGACAATAGAAACGACAATGCAGAAAAGCAAACACTACAAAAAATAGAAATAAAGGTGGACGCCAAAGGCTCCCTTTTCTTTCTTCATAACTAGCCCTAAGTGGGGTACGCGTACTGGAGTACCAGGGGTAGGCGTACCACATGTTGGGAACCTCTGCTCTAGCCCATCAGGAAGTGAGTGAAAAGTTGGTTACAAAATTCCATCTTAAGGAACATGAAACAAATCAAGTTAATTAAAAGGATGTAAAAAGGTATAGAATATCAGACGTTTTAAAAATTCATTTCGAAAGGTAACAGGTTTATGGAGAATTTTTTATTGATTTTTTCCCCTTTCAAACAAATTTGTGCTTCGATAATTAAAAAAACTAATAAACGCAGCATTTGTAGTAAAAAAATTATTTACTGCTCATGTACGGAACGTAGCGTAATTTTTCTTTCATAACTTCAAAGACAGATATATAGGGCAGCTTATATAAAAATTTCATTTAAATACCATTAAGATTCAGAAAGATACCGGCAATTTGGACAGCGCTGTATTATTTCAAATGTCATCTGCTGCGTCCAGAGGCGTTTGCGAACCCATGTTCCTATGTGATTTTGGATGGTTATCGTATGCCTGACCTACCCTTAAAGTTTGGCCAAGTTTTTTTTAATCACCCTGTATATCTATTTCTTTGTATATGCTTTTCATCCCGTTTTTATTATTTCAATCTGTTTTCTCCGTTTATGTTGTTTAAGAGTTCATGCTGGATAAATTACTATTTCTCGAAATTAAAACCTACTTATCTATTAAATACAGCATAATATCTTGGTACATTTACAGCAAACGCAATTCAGAGTAACGCTAACTTTTATAAACATGCAATAAATACCAAATGGACGCACGTTATGATGCAACTTATTATTTTTAATTCTAAAATTGATACTGAAAAAATATTAATTAGTATTTTAAATTCTAATTAATACTCTTATAGAATATCAAAATTCGACGCATTGGTCATTAATCTCGTTTCGAAACAATCTGTAAAAACTCGTTTTCATGGATTGCGTCTAGTCTCTAAAAACTCGCGCATTTACGTCTATAAAAACGCTTGCTTTTTATTTCGGTTTAATAACACCTTTTTTATCGATTAAAATTAAAAGTTTCGTTATTAAAACTGTTAGAATGATTTCTTACACAGAAACTGCAAAGATAATCTAATTATATCGATAGTAATTATTCATAGTGTTGCTTAAACTCACAAGAAAAACAAACTCTGTCTCATTTATTTTTTTCTAATATTATCTATTCAGATCTTACTTTTAGCAAATCCTAAATTTTTTCACCTATCTCCAATAAAAAATTGTAAATACCCAAACAAGAACTCGGTTTGTCAATTTTCCCCCTAAGCAAACAAACTGAAGATTTTTATGTCCCTTCCAATACTTCTCATGTCAGGATTCGAAGAAAGTTAGAAGAATTCGGTGCAAACTAGATCTCATGAATTCTCGCTTGCAGAGCTACAAGTAAAAATATTAATCAATACCCTTCCGTGACAAAGATTTCGCAAGTGGGATGTTGCACGCACAGCAGTTCCCCACTTGTATATTTCAATCTTTTTCGTTGCCCCTGAGAACACTGTTGCACGAAAGGGTTAGAAACAATTCAATTATCGACAAAGTGTTGGGACGGTAGAGTTTTGGGGCCTGGACGTAAAAATGTGACGATTTTATTGCTGGTTACAAGGTTTGTTGTCGGACTTGGTGATAAAACGCGTCTTGATTTATGATCTTGAAATTGATAAGAAACATGAAAATACTATCCTAAAGCTCTATTTTTCAGTGTTGTATGATGCATTTATTAGTTAGTATTGGAATAGTTCTTCCAGAGTTGAGTAATATTGCTATTTGTGACATCATAGTTATAGTTTATCACTCACGCCATAAAACATGGTGAAAGCCATTGAGATGCATCTTAAAATTTTTAATATAATTTATTAAAAATAGTTTATTGTGCATTTGTTCATCAGAAAACTGCAGACACAGAATGTTTCTTAGGTATAGGAAAATGCGCTCACCATTATGAAAAATTGCCATTTTTTTCCTTGTTATGGTTGCTTTCTGAACAGCATGATTACAATTACGGACATGATTACCATTATTCTACAATGTAGCATGATTACCTTACCATTATTTTGAGTAGCGTTATTACCATTTCCATAAGTTCTATTCTTTTCTGAGTAGCGTCCAGCGTTATGAATAGTTACCACATCTTTTCTTCTATGGCTGCGTTTATGCTATTATTTCTATTATTTTTTGATTAACGTGTCTTAGTGTCTATTAATCTACAAACATTTTAAAATTCTCTCCGAAGGATCCATAAATTTATGATGGTTCGAAAAATCGAGACGCTATTCAATGGTCATAGTTGTTCAGAAATTTGGTAAAAGAATTCAGACATTCTACTTGTAACTGTCTAATACGCATGAATCCTGCGTTTGGTTTCATTCTGTAATTAGTTCTCATCTCTTTAAAAGTTTTCAACAACACACTGAAAACACTATATTGTGATTAGTTGCTTATAACAAAAATAAAAGAATTGCAAGTCGAGATATTCTTGAATATAAATGAGGCAGGTAATTGCAAATATTCACAAAATTTCGCGAATACTTTAATATTAACAGCTTCATTTCATAATATATGACTGAAATGCGACCTTTGTTTTGTTTTTAAAGATTTGTTTGAATAATAAACTATTTTCTTGTGAAAACTATTTAAATGTTTATATGATATATTTCTTTGTTATAAATTATTCAGTTTTAGATTTTCCTTAATTTTTGTCTCAGTTTTCTCTTTCTCAAAAAAAGTTAGTGTTAAAAATTGCTTAATTTATAAGCTTCCTTATTTTTCCTTCTTACATTTTTATTCGACTGGAAGTAAGAGGGGCTCGAATTTGCTTATTTTTTAAAATCCTGTTTCT
This sequence comes from Araneus ventricosus, assembly GCA_013235015.1. NCBI lineage: Eukaryota > Metazoa > Arthropoda > Arachnida > Araneae > Araneidae > Araneus > Araneus ventricosus. The sequence goes on from BGPR01000024.1 coordinate 2,305,377, forward strand.
TATAAGCAAGGTATTAAACAAAGAATATATAAGGAAAAATATGGTGATTTTTAACCTGTAGTAAGTGATGTTTTAAGGAGACGGTGGTTGATGTCTTCGAAAATGCGTGGGCAACAAATAAAGGATTTTAACATTGTCAAACTAGCAAATGGTATCGTAGTGTTCGCCGAGAGAACTCTTCGAGGCAATTGGAGATTTGCTTTTAATTTGAACTGATTTAACTTGGCTTAAATTGTTAATTGCTAATAAGATTTAAATTGCTTGAATATGATGTGAAAACTTTTACAGATTCCATTTTAGACCATGTAGGCTCACTTCTTGCTTTTATTTAACCTGTTTTCTCTAGTGGGGTTTCGAATTGCTTTATTTTGACATTTTAATTCAGAACATTACTATTAAAAACTTGGATGATAACATTTTGCATTTATAATTTCTGCAAGTGTGACCTTTTATATATAAAAAATTCCCTCAAACCCTTTAAAAGGCCATTCTTTTCTAGTAATTTTATAATAAAGCATCTTTGGGATTGACGATAGTATAAGAAAAGGAGTTCATTCAGCTTAATAGATGACATTGATTTTTTGTTAATTTATTTTATTAATTAATAATTAATTACCAAGTTAACACACTTCGTTATGATTTGAAAGAAGAAACTGGGACATCTAGGTTTCTGTTTCATTGAAACATTTGACTAGAACTCACGCCAACCTTAAAAATTGCATTTAAAAATCGATGAAGTTGGTGGTAAGAACACTTATCACGGCCTTATAAATGGTTAAATTAAGGGAAAACTTTTGTACTCAGCAAAAAAGCGGGAGTTATCTCCTCTGGACTTCTCCGCATACTCCCTATTAAAGGTGTCATGCGCCGACATGAAAATTAAGGACCTTGGCCAAAGCTGGGACCGCCACGAATACTAGATTTTTATTGCCCTTGGAATTGGAGGCCGGTGCAAGTCGGAAGTGTGACAACGCAAGCAGAAATGTCCCCCACCTTCTTCCGACTTCCGCGTGTAGTGACACGATATGGCGTGTTTTGTGCTTCGTATTATAACGAAGAAAAGAGCACACTGGGCTTGGCTTGGGCGCTTTCCTTAGCAGAAACCCAAGCCAAGCCCACTGGAAACAACATTTGACCAATACATACAATTTTGATACAGACATACCGAACGCCGCCCATGCCCCCGTGCCTGATGCCATTACGGCAACCTAACCGGTTGAATGGACATGGGACATACAGACATACAAGACCACGAACCTAATTTCATTTATCTAGGTCGATTATTATTTAGAGTTATAGCGTTCACATGCACGTGAATGTACGGAATTACAGACAATCAGCCAATTGAAAAATTTAGTTCAAAATCTAATACGGGTCTGCAATTGCAACGATAAAACTGTGTATTAAATTTTATCAATGTAGATATTTAAGTTTTTGAGTTATTGTGTTCACACGCACTCGGAAAGACAGACAGACAGATTCCCTAAGGGCGGATTTCGTCAAAAATTTGATAGAGATCTATCTACAAATTTGGTGAAAAGTCCATATACCATATTTAATCCATCTAGCTGAATGCGTTTGTGAGTTATCGTGTTCACAGACAGACAGACATAATATCAAAAATGTTTTTCTCGGTTTCAGGAATGTCCAAAACGTGGAGATTGATCAGCATTTCGAGGTCAAAATTTTCGACGATAACAATTCTTTTTCTAAGTATACCTGCTATTCATGTACGGAAACTAAAAATGTCTTCTCAATGATATTTTGAACAGAAATATAGCTTATAGAGACCAGTTTCAGTTAGACAGCTTGGATAGTCACTACTTGATCGGGGATTTCATAACACGACGAATTTTTGAAAAAAATCCAACAAGTGTGCATAAATGGCAACAAACGTCATTATCCAAGTGTCAATCCATTAAGATTCACGTTGCTACTCGGTGGCGGTAGTTCTAATCCCACATTCTAAACTATCTAGTCAAATCCGAGAGTCAAAGTCTCATGACAAACATGTGGCGTTTTCTGTTGTTCAAATGGGCCTCGGGGCACGTAGGTAGCAACTTAGCGATAAACATTTACGGCGACACCGCTCCACACCATTTGGAGCGCTTCGCGCCAAAACCCGTTGTCAATGCGAATATTCGTTGATAATAGGACTGTTGTGGTCTTAAAGTTTGGAAATCCAACGTCGTTCTTTTCCCATTTGGCGCATTCGGTCATATAACTGAAATACGATCCTCGAGAAGATGAGCGATGCTCTCTCACAAAAGCTAAAACCAGAAAATGAGGGGGGGGGGACTGAAGGTCTCTCTGGAAAGCCGGATGGGGGTCCAGATTTGAAAGCGAGAGGAGGGGTAGGTAAGTAGCCCTAGGGATTGAAATGACCGGTTGTGTAGCTTGCATGGAGCCTCTATGAACGACCCAAATAAATGGATAGGCTGAAAATTGGAACGATGCGCTCCAAACGGACTTGAACACTACACTTATGAATGTCCAGCTAAAGTAGAAGTCTGATTTTGTTCCAATTTATGATGGCAAGTTCATTTCTGGAATACTTTCAGGGAAAACTGGCTCATATTTTCGAATCATTCGCAGAAAAACCTCTAGGAGCCCATTCGACGGCATAGAACAATTCATTACTAATGTTCGGATAGGAATCCCAATTTTTTGAATAATACTAACCAGGAGAAAGCAAGGACGGAACCCATAACCTCCTTCCGTCTATTTCGTTTCTCAATCATACGACGCTTTAATTCACTAGCAACTTATGGATCTGCCGGTCACCATAAACTGGAATCCGTTCCAGCAAATTTCAGTTTTTTAAATCACCGAATGAGGGTAGTAATAATATTTAAAACATTAGTCAAATTGCTCTTCGGAACTATGCTTTAACATTGCATATTGCTGGTATTAACCCTTTCGCTGAGTTATGTTGAATACGACTGCTTGAAGATAATTTTAGATAAATTCGAACGCCGCAGCAAAAGAGTTAGTGAATGAAAAATTAAGTAAACAACCAGAATGAATATCCGATACTGGTTAAAACATTAATTCAGATTAATATTTAATTCATATTTTCAGTTAAAATATTAAATTATTCAGATGATGGAATTAAAGATCAACTGCAATGACACATCTGATATTGACAATGGCAAATAGTTTTCGGGAATAATTTTATTTCACGTTATGCCTGAATCCCCATTTATAAACAATAATGTGGATGTTTTTGAATACATTATTTGTTTCGCAAAAAATGGAAGATAAATCCATGAGTTTATTTTTCAAAGGTCATTATGTAAATTTAAAAATGAAATATTTATCTTTAGAAACAATTTTCAATCTAACAAAAGCCTCTGTTTAAAGTAGCCTTAAGAACTTCAAAGAGGTTGGTGATTTTTTTTTGCTACTAAAAATTTCTTTTTGCCCTTTTACTTATTGTCATGATATAAGAAATAAATTTGATACGAAGCATTTTCTTCAAAGGGCCCCCAAAGAGAAAATAGCTTAAATTTATTTATTTGAGTTTTCTGAAATTACATCAAAGAAAAATAAGTGCTTTCATGTTTTTTCATCAGCCAATTTTTTAAAAGTTTTTATTAATTTTAAGAAACCAATCTAGAGGAGGCTAAACTAGGAAATTCAATAAAAAAGTATGCATGAAAAAGGAAGAGATGTGGCTTATATTGCGTGGATTGTATTTAAGGTTTTCTCTTCGTAGTGAAATTCAGTGGAACCTCGCTTAGCGAACATAATTCGTTCCAGGATCTTACTCGTAATGCGAAAAACTCGTTAAGCGGAACCATTTTTTCCGTATAAATTAATGTAAAATACGATAATACGAGACAAAAAAAAACTCACAAAATTTTACGTATAACGTTTATTTAAAGAAAATGATATATAGCACAATTAAAGAGCGTGAGTCATCTTCATCTTTTCTTCGGAATGAACCAACCTGGAATGTGCATTCGATTTGAAGAAAAAAAAATCGAAATTATTAGTTTATTATTTACGATACATACCTAATTCTTTTTTTACTAGAAAGCTGTCTAGAGACATTTGTTTTTTCTGACGTTTTAAAATTTGACGAAAATGCGACACAGCATTATCATTAAATAAATTCGTAGCGCGCAAAGCCACTGCCTTATTAAGGTGATGCTTCTCAATGTACGATGCAACAGTTTCCCGTGCTTTCAGCCTTTCTCTTATTGCTCCAGAAGATTTTTGCTTTGCTGTTACCTCCTCCTCTGACAAACTCTTCCCCAAACTTCTTGCTGTGAAACACAATGAAATCCCGCAATCTGTTCGGTAGTCAGCTCTTGGCTGTGGTCTTCCAAAGTTTATCGATATCATTGCTATCCACCTCCAGTCCCCTTATCTTGAACAAACAAATTCTCGTTGACTGCAGATTCCACAGGTACTGTCTCAAACCCTTCAAAGTTACATTCAACAACGCTTCTTCCAAGCAGAAGTGAGGGTTCCCTTGGTGACCCCTTTCCGCGTATTTTCAATCATCTTGAGGCAGGCAACGATGTGGAATTGATATTTCCAAAGCTCACTGAGAATATGGTCTCATGATGGCTCATTAGTCGCTTCGATAATATGTCTGAACAAAAGTTTGGAGAAATGGGTGATCACAAGCGAAGCGACACAAAGATGCTATTGGAATGAGCGCTAAAACGGACTGATGTAGCAGGCACACAATCCGAGATTTCCCTTCTCCTCGTCATGCGTTATGCGAAACGTCGCTCGTTAAGCGAGTCATTTTTTTTACAATTTGTTTTGCTCGTTATGAAAAACGTCGCTCGTTAAGCGAGTCATTTTTTTACAATTTGTTTTGCTCGTTATGCGAAACGTCGCTCGTTAAACGAGTCATTTTTTTACAATTTGTTTTGCTCGTTATGAAAAACGTCGCTTGTTAAGCGAGTCATTTTTTTACAATTTGTTTTGCTC